>SJXP01002874.1:66566-137096 GCA_006408505.1 Damaliscus lunatus | reverse complement strand
TTTTTTTAAACTGCCTAGTCTTGAATCATTCCACAATGGCACAGCACCGAATTAGCCTTGATATTTGGACCACAGGCTTAGCACATCATCATGAACTCAACTCAACCAGAGCCTGCCTCTGTAACGTTGGGCCTGACCTGTGCTGGGCACAGCAGCTGCAGCGAAGTTTCTGTTCTCAGGGAGCAGACTGCTTCGTGAAAGTAACCATAGGCAGCCCTCATGGCGTGGGAAAGCCGTGCGGCACATTTTCCATTGGGGCTGCCTGGCTGCAGGGTGCAGGGCATGCAGTGGGAACAAAACCAAGAATCTACACTGGTCTGCTTGCTGATGGACCTGGCCGCGTGCTCAGGCCAGCTCTGAATGTGAAAGCAGGTGAAAAGCCCGGTGCCCCAGGGAACCAGGGAATAGGTTGGGCTGCCTCACTTTTCTGAGTCTAAAAATGGGATGACGACCTAGGGCTTTTGGTGACAGAGTGTGTGGCTCTAAAGCACATGTTCCAGCTTTCTTGATGTTTAGCTTGGGTTTTGTGAGTGCATTGCTATCCCATGAAATCATGTGTACAACACTCTGCTTTGTAAGTGGACATGTATTATCACTTTTTTCTGTGACCACCCATGTCATGTTACCTGCATTGTTAGCTTATCATTAAATTAACCGTGAATTCTTTTAGTGGCCTGTGAAGTGGGAACTAGTCCATTTTGTGGTCGTTTGACACACCAATTTGCATCATTGGCTAATTAGTTGATATTTTAAATTCTTTGAGGATTTCTCTGTGGTTTCAGGCTTGATTTCTTTTCGAATATTTGTTAAAGAACAGTTCTGTAGATTTTCCTTGCTGTTGGAGTGCTCTGGCGGTGTGTCTGCTTTCATCATTGGTTTAGATTTCCTGTCTCATCCTGTTGTCTGCTTGGTTGTCATCAATCCAGACACCCCGCCCCCGAGGCTGTAGTTTCCCATCCATCTCCCCTCCCCCATCCCCCCACTTGCTCTGGTCATGGTCGTGCTGTGGTCCACAGTGTGTGTGCCCTTAGTCGGGTCTGTGCTTTGTCTTCGTGTCTCATTAAATGGTGTTTTTCTCCCATAGCAGTAACTTGAATTGGTGTATCACTATGCAGTTACAGGAGAAGGCAATGGAAACCCATTCCAGTACTCTTGCCTGGAAAATCCCATGGACGGAGGAGCCTGGTAGGCTGCAGTCCATGGGGTCACACAGAGTCGGATATGACTGAAGCGACTTAGCAGCACCAGCAGCAGCAGCATGCAGTTACAAGCATAATGTAGATGGATCCTAAACTGCATATCATGTATAATTCATAAATGAGATTGTGCTTACATAAAGAAATGATCCTCTTAAGTGTAGAATTACTGGACTTTTACATATGCAGATGACACCACCCTTCTGGCAGAAATGAAGAGGAACTAAAAAGCCTCTTGATGAAAGTGAAAGAGAAAAAGTTGGCTTAAAGTTCACCATTCAGAAAACGAAGATCATGGCATCTGGTGTGATCATGGGAAATAGATGGGGAAACAGTGGAAACAGTGTCAGACTTCATTTTGGGGGGCTCCACAATCACACTAGATAGTGATTGCAGCCATGAAA
This sequence comes from Damaliscus lunatus, assembly GCA_006408505.1. NCBI lineage: Eukaryota > Metazoa > Chordata > Mammalia > Artiodactyla > Bovidae > Damaliscus > Damaliscus lunatus. Next base: position 135,496 of record SJXP01002874.1, on the reverse strand, counting down.
TTAAGATGCTTATCCTTGGAAGGAAAGTTATCACCAACCTAGATAGCATATTGAAAAGCAGAGACATTACTTTGCTAAGAAGGCCCATCTAGTCAAGGCTATGGTTTTTCCAGTGGTCATGTATGGATATGAAGGTTGGACTGAGAAGAAAGGTGAGCGCCAAAGTATTAATGGTTTTGAGCTGTCGTGTTGGAGAAGACTCTTGAGAGTCCCTTGGACTGCAAGGAGATGCAACCAGTCCATCCTAAAGGAGATCAGTCCTGGGTGTTCATTGGAAGGACTGATGCTAAAGCTGAAACTCCAGTACTCTGGCCACCTCATGTGAAGAGTTGACTCACTGGAAAAGACTCTGATGCTGGGAGGGATTGGGGGCAAGTGGGCAAGGGGACAACAGAGGATGAGATGGCTGGATGGCATCACCGACTCAATGGACACGAGTTTGGGTGAACTCTGGGAGTTGGTGATGGACGGGGAGGCCTGGCCTGCTGCGATTCATGGGGTCTCAAAGAGTCGGACATGACTGAGCGACTGGACTGCACTGAACTGAACTGACACAATATCCTTTCTGTGTTGATGCTTGTGTTTAAGACAGTAAATCTCATCAGCTTTTGCGCAGTTAATATCTCTATTAGACTCTTTAGAAAAGTATCTTTTACAGTAAATAAAATGTAAAGACTGCACCTGCTATTATGCTAGATTTCATTCTTATTTTCACAGGGAACCTGTTTTAATTAATTTATTTTGAGAAGTTTTAAATCAAATTCTATGTCAGGATTTTACATTAATGTCCAATAGGTGGTTAGATTTGTTCAATGTTAAAATAGGTATTATGGTAACTTCCTCATCGGTTAATTTACTAATTTAAAGTATAACATTTTTTAGTAAGGGAAACTAACTTATAGAGAAGTTTGGCTGAGAATAGACAACTGTTAAGGGCCTTTGTTGTACGGAATCCTGCGCTTTAATAAATCATGATGATGTAATAGAATTGTATCTTCCTGAGTAATAATTTCTAGTGTTTCTCTAGTAAATCTTGAATAGCTTATTTTACTTCTGTGGTCAAAAAATGTTCTGTTTCCAGTCACATGTTCTCTAAATCTTCATGTCACTTACATGTTTGCCATCATTTTTGGTTTCCTGTATTTGCCTATACGGATGCTTGAAATTTAGCTTCAACATCGCAATGAATCTGGTTTCTCTTCATTTCTTTGCATGCATCTATCAGCCTAGTGATTTTAGGAAGCGGTGTCAAAAGGTAAACTATTTAGTAATTTAGCAGGCCTCTCTTTCTCTGTGAAGTATTAAAGAGTCTTTATTGTTTAATGTGAATGAACACTCTGTGGTTATCTCCTGGTGCATAATTGACGTTTTAATGGAAGTAATGAAACTCACCCACCACTCAAAATGTGCTGATGGTTCTGTTGGAAAGAGGTCATTTGTTGAGACAATTGTAACAGTTTGCCTTTCTCCCACTTGTTTGCCTTCTGATAATCTCATGGTTGTTTATAATAGACATAGTATTATTTATTATTGTTTAAATTTTCTTATTTTTTTGGCCATGCTGCACAGCTTATGGGATCTTAGTTCCTCAGCCAGAGATCGGACCAGTGTCCCAGCAGTGAACATGCCAAGTCTTAACCTCTGGACCACCATGGAATTTCCGCTTAGTGTTTTCTTACAAGAAATGACTGAATGAGAGCCATAGATGTTAGATTTGCGGGAAGCCAATTTAATGATGGTGGGTAGCAGTGTGCAGGAGACTCTGTGCGCCGGGCACGTGCTTTCCGAGTCTGTCATCTCATCCCCAGGTGAGGTCCAGGCTGCTGCTTTCCCCATTCAGGAGACATGGACACTGAGGCTTAGTGAGGCCGGGCACCCTGCCCAGGCTCTCACACCCAGCAGCGCAGTGCGGGCTGGTCTGATCAGAGCCTGGACACTTAACGGTGGTGCCATCCAGCCAGCTTTCCTCCAGAGGCTCTCGTGTCCATCACGGCATTCCTGATGGAGGGAGCCTCAGGAGGGAGCTCGCTGCCTCTCCCCTCGGGTCATTTGGATGAGCCCCTGTTGCTAGAGTCCACTGCCCCAAGGGCTGGCCTTCCTTGTCCCTCTCCTGCTCCCATCCCGCTGGCTGAGCACTCCTGGGCCTTCCCACAGGACTGTGGCAGCCGCGCTCCAGTTCAGGTCACTCAGTGCCCGGGAGCCCTTCTGCTGGGCACAGCAGAGCAGTGCTGTCCCCCTGGGGTTGGTGACCTGGGTGTGCCGCTCACCCATGCTATGGCTTGCTTTGCCCTCCTGTTAAGTGGACACAGCACTGCCCATCCTGGCCACGTGGGCACTAGTGGGGTGGCTCCCATCCTGGGGGAGGGCGGCCAGGCTGCGGACCCAGAGGCCTTCCTCAGGAGGAGGCCTGGGGTAAGGGGCTGCCGCGGTCCCTGACCTTGAGGCAGGTGTATGTCTCTACTGAGTCCATAGTCAACCCAGGTGTGTCACTTCCATGCTCTGTTCATTGTTTTCTGATTTTTAGAAATGCTTATTTTAACTTGAATTTGAGATTGATCCCTGTTCAGTTCAATGTGGATAATTTCTACACTTTGTAGCCTTCTGTTGTCTGAGGGTTCTTGTTAGAGTGCAGGGGAGGGTGCCCATTTTATCCCACTGCTGTTAAACGAGTTCAGCTGTATTTTGCACAAGTCACTTTGTTGTCACCAAGCCCCTGTTGGGCTGCACAGGATCAGTATTCTTTGCAGAATCCCACTGAAAAGGCACAGGTTAGTTGGTTAAAATAACCCACTGATTGTTTATAACAATACATGCCATGCATGTCTCTTAAAACTTCCCCTGGCTTAACCACACACCCAGATGTATCAGTGAGAACTGTCTGGACCCTGAGGTGTAAATCTCTTTCCTGCGCTGTCCTTCCTGTCCTCACATGCAGGACTAGCAGAAAACTGTGAGTCCAGGAGAAATCAACTTCTTTTTGTGTTTTCAATTAGTTTATTTGTTAATTGAAAGATAATTGCTTTCCAGAATTTTCTTTTCTGTCAAACCCCAACATGAATCAGCCATAGGTACCCATATATCTCCTCCCTTTTGAACCTCCGAGCCCTCTAGGGTGATACAGGATCATCCCTTAGTGAAGAACTGGGGGTTCTTTATGGAAACCACTCTGAGCGAATGACACAGTGGGTAGCCCCCAGTCTGTATGTTACCGAGAAATGTGATCTAGGCGCATGGTGTTCACGTGGAGGGTTTAGGTAATTTTTCTGTGTTTCTCTTGTTGTCATGGGTTCCAGTAACCTGTATCATCTCTACAAATGATCTTGGGTGGTGGCACAAGCTGTATCTTTTTCTCCTTCAAACAGAAAGGTCTGGACGGCTTTGCTGAGAGGTTGCTTACTCTAGCTGTGGTGCTTCTGAGCAGCATCTGGTGATGAGGACAGTCCTTTCATCAGGGCAGTTCATGCCATGCATGATTCACGGGGCTGGCGTCACTCTGCTAATCCATCTGGTCCTTGGATTCCAGGGAGGGCGGAGCCCGGCTGCAGAGAGTCTCCCGTCCAGGGTCTCTGCCCTCAGTCAGATGCTCTCGCTGCCCCATAGCACCGCTTCTCTTGAAAAAGACAGTCTTTTAAGGTGGCATTAAGCTAGAACAAGGTTTTTTGGGGTTTTTTTTGTAATTGTGGGAAAGCATAGCTAATAGATTTTCAAATAAGTTTCTGTTTATAATGTAAAGCCTGTGTGATTGCCATTTTCAAAGCAGTCTATTGTTAGCCAGTTTTACTTACCTGACTCCCTCAGCTACCAGCTTTATGGGAAGAAGAAGGAGATGACGAGACTGCTATCAAATCTCTCACCTCGACTCCTGCCTTGCCGCGGTCCCTTTGGCTGGACCGCCTGCACACGGAGTCACTGTGCACAGCCACCCACGAGGATATCAGGGACACCCACAAGTAAGTGGCTTGTGTGCGCATCATCAGTTTCAGGAACCCTGCACCTCTTGTCTTGAAAGAGTTGCAAGGATGATTGTAAAGGAATACCATTGGGTTCAGTGCCTGTGTTTAGTGGTGAACTTCAGGTGCTGGGAAGAAGAGCTCAGTGACCTCAATGATTTTAGAAAATGTCCTTCTCTACAGATTGACTCCTGTGGGAGTTTTCTTCCTGCTCTGGAGAGAGGTCTGCCCGGCCTGGGGCTCGTTCCTGACGGTGACGGCGCCTTACCTCTCGGGTTCACTCTTGAGGGTCCCTCCCTTTTCTTCAGGGGTCTCCTCTCAAGAGACTCTGTCTCCTCCTGTGACTGACACTGTCCTCATTCAGACCACCACCTGAGCTCCCATCCTGAGCCAGGCAGCACACGATGGAGGGCACGTGTGGTCACTTGACCAGCATCCCTGCATGGTGACCATCGCTCTCCTGCCACAGCCAGGGATGGTCACCCTGCAGGAGGCGGGGGAAATCATCCAGATCAGGGGAGCTCGCCTTCTCCTGGAGCATTGCCACCTGCCAAGCAGCAACCCTGAGGGAGGGTCGGGGCGCCCTCTGCACCAGCTGGCCTGGAGTGAAGCCCTCCTCAGGAGAGAGCTTGAAGCAGAGAATCTCAGCTTCCCGGGGCGGTCGTCTGTATCCGGGAGCCTGCATTGCTCATGTGGAGCGTGTTTGGTGAAGGAGACTCCACTGTCTGCTGCGAGATTGAGGCCCAGGTGTTCCTGGGTGCCCATTTCTCTCAGTAGCTCTTGTGGAGGGGTGTGTGTTTGTACGAGGGTGCCAGTTAAAGGTCGTTTTCTCTCCCCAAAACTCGACAGGCTCTGAGGACAGCCCCGAGAACAACCCCAGCAGCAGCACCAGCAGGCAGGAATCACTGAAAAAAACCCCAAAGAAGAAGGGCATCAAGTCCTCGATCCACTCCTGGTTTCACAGGAAGGAAAAGGGCCGGCCTGAACACCCCGGCAAGGAGGCGTTAGCACCAGGTGGGTGCTTCACCGTTCAGAGGGAGGAGGCCTGCAGACATGTCCCTTCTGTGTCTCCCCCATTGTTCCTATGAGGCTCCTGTCACTCATGCTGGGGGTCCTCCTGGGAGCAGGAGCAGAGTAGGTGTCTTTCTTCTCAATGGGTCTGAGATGATCGGATGAGTTAATGAGTGGATGGGTGGATGGATGGATGGATTGATTAGTGACTGGGTGCATGGATGAAGAGATGGCTGGCTGGATGGGTGGATGAATGGAGCATGGAATGAATATAGCAGATGATTGTATTCCAATGATAGAAACATTCTACGAATTTGATTGAGTAGGAGCTGGGCAATGATTTTTTCCTCATAACAGTGACACGTGTTTGGAAAAGTCCTAAGTGCTCATCAGTAAGGGGTGAAGTACAATCTGTGGACACCATACAATGAACAGCCTGCCCTCCTTCCTCCCACCTTCCCCAGGAGCTCATCATGGGTTCTTCCCATGCCCCCGACCCACCCCATAGCCATGCAGGTCCTCCTGGGGTCCCCTCATCACACAAGGTTATCATTAGGCCCTCATCTCACTTGGCTTGATCTCCTTGAGGACAGGGTATGTTCCTGCCTCTTCAGCCACAAATGTGTTGAGTCTTGTTTGTGCTGGGTGTAGGATTTACAGGGGTAAGTAGAGCAGATGTGGTCTGGAGCACAGTTAAGTGGCAAGAGAGAAAAAGGAGCAGGTTACTAAATGCTATCCCTATTATTAATAAATACAACGCTGAGATGGATGGTGCATTGATTATATACCAGACGCTGTGCATGCCCCTTACCAAGCAGGTGCTTCCCCCTCCCGATTTACAGAGGAGGACACAGGGACAGTCACGCGGTCAGGGAGTGGTGAGGGCAGGTTCACACCCACGCAGCAGGCCCAGGCACTTTCCCGATCCCAGCCACCTCTCTGGTGGATGCAGTAGGAATGAGACGGTTCTATGGCATGATGATTCAATGGACATGAGTTGGAGCAAACTCCAGGAGCTAGTGAAGGACAGGAAAGCCTGGAGAGCTGCAGTCCACGGAGTGGCAAAGAGTCGGACACAACTGAGCGACTGAACTGAAACCTGAGTGTGTGCTGCCCTGCTTCAGTCATGTCTGACTCTTTGCTACCTCCGAGACTGTAGCCCACTAGCTCCTGTGTCCATGGGATTCTCCAGGCAAGAATACTGGAATGGGTTGCCATGCCCTCCTCCAGGGCATCTTCTCGACCCAGGGATCGAACCCACATCTCTTGTTCTCTGTTGCATTGGCAGGCAGGATATTCACCCCAGCACCACCTGGAAAGCCCCAGTGAATGCTGACAACTAGAAATGCAGACAATCAGGGCTGCTCCTAATTTAAACTGGAAGAGCAGCAAGCACAGGTTTTAAAGACAAAAACACAGGATGAGCGACAACAGCACCCACAGAAACAAGCAGGAATACGTTCACCCACATAAAGAAAACATCTGTGTCATTCGGAAGAGGAGTCCATCAGGCCTTGTAGGGACAGTTGAAACCAGAATGAAAACCGAGGCCATGGTCAGCAGTGCCCACCCACATGGCCCGGGTGGCGTGGTGTCACTCACCTGGCTTCCCAAGTCCCCAGAGCTGCTGGTGGTAACATCTCTGAGTGCCAGGCCGGGCAGCATCCCCGTGTGAGCTAAGGCATCACTGCTCTCCTTCCAGTGCTGCTGCGGGGCCCTCTGTGGGCGGCCACCCTCATCCACTGCCCTGCCACCGGCTGGGGCCTGGCTGTCCCCCTGGGATCTTTTCAATACTTGAGCTTGGGTGTCCACAGCCCTCTACCACCCCGGACTGGGCTGCGACTCTGGACTTGTGCTTGAGATGTGAAGGAGACCATGAATCTGGAAGGACACTGCCCTGGGGCCCTTGAGAGAGCAAGAGATCAAAGCCCCCACGGGGAGGAAGCAGAGCTAGGGAACATGCCCACAGCCTCCAGTGCCTCCTGCACAAGTGCCTCTTCTTTGACTCTCCTTGGCCTGAAACAGAGCCCAGCTGCTGCTCTGCAGTTGATTCCTAAAGATGCACCTCCTGCAAGAGCTATTGTCCTGTTGCTCTGGGCTGCCTGAGTGTGTTCAGGTATGTCAGACAAGTGGGGCTACCACACCTCATACTGGAGGTGGGGGGCCTGATACTGGGGAAGGGTCGGAGGGTGGGGGAGGACCTGATGCTGAACTAGGGCGTGACGCTGGACTAGGGTCTGATGCTGAACTAGGGCCTGATGCTGGGGGATGGCCTGACACTGGAGGAGGGTCTGATGCTGGGGGAAGGTCTGATGATGGTGGACAGCCTGCTCCCAGATGTACATGGAGTTGAGGATAAATCTCTATGAGAAATCTTTTTTCCATACATTCCTGACCACCTTGCTATGTACTTTTTAAAGATAATTTTGTGCAACATTGCTTGACTTCTGCCATACATCAACCTGAATTACCCGTAGGGGTACATATGTCCTGTCCATCTTGAATCTCCCTCCCACCTCCTCTTGATACATTGTTGTTTCTAATGATATATGAATAATAGACTGTTGACTAAAATAACATGAAAAGCTCCCACACACAAGTGTGCACACGCACACTCCCTAGTGCATCGTTCGGGTCCTCATCAGGGTTGCCCTCGGCTCCCCCGCCCTGGGACCGACGGTGACACCTCGACACCTGCACTTTGTTCCCACCCTCGGCCCGCTGCCCGCGCCTCAGCAGCAGAGGGGCCCTGTCCCTGCAGATGCTGAAGTGATGGAGACTTGTCTCTGGAGCCAAGGGCATAAACAAACCATCGGTCATCCTCTGGGGACACCTATGCTTCTGCCTTCTGGCCTTTCCATTGTATCTGTCCATTTCTCTTAACACAATGTCCGTGTGATGACTCGGGCTCCCATTACCAGCTCTGGTCTGTTCTCAGTGAGAGTACAGCTTACCCTCTGCACTCTTTATTGGCCCTGGGAAATTTTGCTTCAGTACTTTATTGAAAGAAAGCAATAAATAATCCTGTGATAAACATAGTTCAAAAGTAGACTGTACATACTTTGTCACATATTTGGGAAGTTCACAAAAGATAAATACGAAAATAGAACGATGACAATGAATTGTACAAGTAACCTAAAGTCGGAACCCACATATAAAGAGATATGCTGTGTGTGTCTACTGAGATGCCAGCTGCATAATAAATATCGCACCATGACCTGAATGCATCTCTTGCTGGCTTTTTTAATGTGCCACGGAAAGAGTAAAAGTTTATATAATCCAGAATGGCTATGTCATCACAATCTAAAAATGTACGCCTAGGTCCATTCTTTAAACATGTTTACAAACAGAGGTAAAAAGATGATTTACATACAAATAAGGCCTTTGTTAGAGCTGCACTCCGCTGTCTGTCTGGGAAGTGGCACCTTCACTGTCCAGCTCCACGGCTCCACGGTGGGTTCAGTGCATCGCGATTGGTCCCCAAAGAGTCTCACCGGAGAGGAGGGATCCGGGTCCACAGAGACTAGGTTACGGGAGAGATTTTCATAATCATCTTCTAGTCATCCTTTCAGCCCAAATTTCATTAGAAGCTTACATTTAACACCCAGTACTTTTACATCACTTCATGCTGCAGACAAAAAGCATTTCTTCCTAGAAAAAGTACAGTTTAGGCCAGTGGTTAAAATCCAACAACAATTGGTTGAAATTATTTGCTTATCTCAGAGTGATGGTTGGAGAGCTTGGTTACATTCTGGAAGGGTAAGGCACACCGACTCATGATAATTTTACAATCTCAGGAAAACCTTTTTTCTCATGGTTTAACATTGAACAATTAAACAAGAATAATTACAATAAATGCATCATTTACAAAAGCCCTATATTTGTTCATAGGATTTATACAGACAAGCACTACAGTACATCATTTGAAAGACTCAAATCAGGTATCAGAACATGAATTGATCTGAAAGGATATTCATAGCCTGAATATACAAGAAAAAGTAAGAAATTATATAAATGAAGTCATAAATTTACAAAAATATAAGAAACATTAAATCCTAAAATATTTTCTGTATGGTATTCATGAATTATTCACTAATTAAAAACCCTGTAATAAAATATCTTCAGGTCCATGTAACAAGTAATAACAGAGTAAAGATTGCACGGAGTTCAAAATGTAGTCTTTTTCGTATACTGGACGCTGTATAATCATCTGGAGAATTAGTGCAGGTAAACTGGAAACACACAGGCGAGTCAGTCCTGGGACGGCAGCTGGTGCCCGAGTCCCTGACCCTCCAGACACTGGTCCACTCCATTCTGGGCTTCAGCTGCTTTGAGAATTCAGAGAAACATGGAAGACCAAGCAGATCAAGGAGAGAACTCTGTGGCTGACCTTATTCTGATATATAGCTAAAAGCTGCTGGTAAAAAAAAAAAACTCAAAAGCCCAATCCAGCTTTCTAGCTGAGACGTGACCAGGACAGAGTAGATAGCCTCCTGCCCTCAGAGCAGCTCGAGTAGGGCTGGGCCCCCGGGCCGGACCCACCAGAGTCCCACCCAGAGTGGCACCTGCAAGGGAGGGTGGCCCCTCAGTGGCGGCCAAGCCCCAGATGCTGGTGAACCTCCGTGTGAAACGCTGGCCTCTGCACGGAGAGGCCCAGGGCAGGGCAGCCTCGTGAACCCTGACTCTCTGGGCCCTGCTCCCTCTGAGAACGTGCACACAGGGCGTGGCCGGCAGCACTGCCACTGTGGGAGGGACACCCGTGAGCGGACTGAGGGAACCTGGGCAGTGTTCTCACCACTCCGGTGGCAGCGGGGTGCCAGGGTCATGTTCTCTGCTGCTGAGGGCTCTCCCGGGTCAACCTCCGGAGACCCGCTGACCCTCCACTCCTGGGGCGTGGGCTCCATGCCCCCACGGGACCAGGCCGGCCTGTACTCACCCCGAAGCTCAGCAGGAGCAAGTCCTGACTGTAGCGGAATCCAGCCTGTGCGTTCCCACCATGCTGCCCAGTCCCACGAGTGCAGGAGGAAGAGAGCACACACAGAGTGTGGTTAGTCGTGTAATGTCACAGGGGCATCAAGAGACACATACTCACACCCATAGCAGTGCCCATTCCTGAGGGTCTGGGGAAACTTCTTGAGGGTGGATGAGCCAGAGAGAGCGAGCCTGGGGGCTGCCACGTGAGGGTCCCTTCAACCCGAGGCGGGGGGGTGGGGGGGAAGGCGGTCACACTAGAGCAGCAATGGCAATTTCAATAACAGTAACGCCATCATGGGGACAGCTACTACCCGTGAGCAGCAGCCAGTTTCCCGTTAGACCTCCGGATTCACACAGCTCCAGATTCACAGATTCCACACAGTCCATTGTTACTCAATTTTAAACTTACCTCATTCCTTCAGCTGCCAGCTTTACGGGAAGAAGTACGAGATGACAAAACCACCATCAAATGTGAAACCTCCAGTAAAGACGAGATCGGGCATGTTCAGGGTGGAGTGGCCATAGATGGAGGCAGCTGCCGCCGGGTGCCCTAAGAAGCCTGTGCTGTGCCTCACTTTTGCTCTGACCTGCCGGTCGGGCCAGCCGGCTGCACCTGTCCACGGGGGGCGCCCGCTGGACTGGAGCCGCACGAACCTCGACCCGGACTCTGGCCTGCCGACGCCGCCAAGTCCCCGAACAGCGCCAACCCCCGGCTGGCAACCACCTGGCTGGGCTGGGGGCCCAGAGGGCTTCTGGGACCCCAGCGGCCGGCCAGGCATGCATGCGTGCATGCCTGCGGGCCCTGGGGGGCTGAGGTGAGGGGCACGGAGGTCTCGGTGCCCTCCCAGCCAGGGCCTCTCCAGGCCCGGCCCAGCTCGCAGAAAGAGTGGGGCCTCCCCCCATCCCGTTCGTTGCTCAGGGCCACGCGGCCCCGGAGGTGTCTGGCTTTGAGGCCCACCGCCACCCGGCCCCCACGGCCCGTGGGCCTTGGAGCCTCCTGTGGGCCTCGGCGCAGCCCAGCCAGGGCCCCGAGCGCCCATCTTGCCCGGCACCTGCCCGGTGCCCAAACCCACCAGGAGCCACGGAGGAGCGGTCGACTGGAGCACCTCCGCCCTGCCCCTCGCCCTCCTGACACCACACCCCCTTGCCCCCAGGCCGCCCGCCAAGCACACCGCCTTCCCAAGAGAGCACATGAGTGGCAGGCAGGCACACCGACAGACACACAGACACTCGCAAGCACCCATGCCACGGGAGACAGCCTCCCACGCAGGCTCCTCAGCCAGAGCCATAGCACCCAGGAGAGGCCGGGGCCAGAGCCATGGACGGGCGGCTGGCTGCCGGCAGAGACAGAGGCAGAAAGAGACGAAGCTTCCGAGAAAGACTCCAAAACAGCGAGAGGGAGATACAGACAGACAGACAGACAGACACCACACACACACACACACACACACACTGGAGTGTGGTCCTTGGAAATACTTTTGTTGGTAGTTGTTCGGTGGGTCCCAACTTGAATGAGACCCATGGACTGTGGCCCCTCCCACTCCGCTGTCCGTGGCATTTCCCAGGCGAGAATACTGGAGTGGGGTGCCATTTCCTTCTCCAGGGCACCTTCCCGACCCAGGGATCAAACTCGGGTCTCCTGCAGGCAGATGCCTTCCCATCTGAGCCAGTATCCTGCTAACTCCAGAGTCCAAATACAAAGAAAAGAGCTAGTGTTCTACTAAGCGAGAAGATGATTTCAGAAACGGAAGGTGTCCTTTGTTGGTATCTTTGAATCTTTATTTCGTTTTAGTTTATTTTTACTCTTGATGCTACTTGAACAGGGCAAGGGAGAAAGGCTTCCGTGACCCCCAGAGGCTGGCCGGGCATGTGTGCATGGGGGACATGGGGGGTGGGGTGAGTGGCGTGGAGGTTTCGGTTCCCTCCCACCCTGGGCCTCTCCAGGCCTTGCCCATTCTGTTGGCTGCTCAGGGCCACACTATAGTTTTTGTCTTCATTCGACCTTAAGGACACTTGATTTGAGAAGGAGAATGGGACACCTGAAGAAGCATCCATTGGTTCTGTCCCAGTGTGAGACAGAACTGGTTACAGCTTGAGAATGTTTCCATGAAGTGAAACCTGCTGTCAGGAGCAACGTCCACCAGGGTAGCCAGGGCGGTCCAGTCAGGGTCCAGGCAGGGTCCTGGTACGCATGTTACCCCACCTTGTGCCATGCTCCTCTGTTCCCAGTTTGGGCAGATCAGTCACAGGGTCATCCCAAACGGGTCAAATACACGTGGACAAAAGTGCAGTAGCAAACAGCCATTTTAAAGGGCTAGTGTTTTTGGTTCTTTGTTTTAAATTCTGTCTTTTTCTTCTGTCCTGTAATTTCCAAATGTAGATAAAAGCTTTAAGAAGGCACCTTCTTGAGGAAAAAATCTCAGACCAAAGGATGTGCGTGGCTTAGCTGCTGGGTGCACAGAGACTCTGCCCGCAAACTTCCAGGTCCCGTCCTCTCTGCCCTCGCCCTCGTCGCAGCCAAAGAAGATGCAGCCGGACGGTAGCTGACAGGTCGGACGGTGTGTTCAGCCCTGGGCTAGAATGGGGATGAGCTGGAATGGCCTGCTTCCCAGGTTACAGGGCTCTTTAGTGCCATTGCATGCCCAAGGGGCAGTGCTGTACAGCGAATCATAACACCTGTTTATAAACGTTTAACAGTCGTGCTGGTTTTTTCTCAAGTTCTTGTCTGGTTGAATATTAGCATATTCTTGCAACTAATAAAACTGAGACCCATGTGTGTTCTCAGAGCATTAGATTGACACCCATACTTGTAGAGATGTGTGTGTGGCTGGCAGTGCTCAAGAGCTCTTTCGTGAAACAGTAGGGTCGCTCTCAGGCCACACCAGTTGCCCCTCAAGGACTCTCCCCACTGGGAGGATGGCCGAGTCCAAATTCAGTGACAGCAGCGTCCACCTTCCTGTCCTCCCCCCATCCTCACCATCGTCGGTCCCTTGCACACTGTCAGTCAATGGGGTGAACGAAGAAGGTGAGGCCGGGAGAGGTCCTCCCTCAAGTTCGGCCGAGCCGTAAATACATGGCCTGGCAGTTGCCCTTCCAAACTCATCTCTGGTTTTCCCTCTGACAGCCTCTCTGCCAGAGAATGCTGCTAGTTCAGGCTGGGTGTTCAGGGCCACTGTTTCCCCACTTGATGGCAAGATAGATGGCCAGACAGCCTGGGCAGGAGTCAGGCTCTGTGGCTCAGGAGATGCCTTGTGCACCACAACCCCCCTCCCCACCCAGTGTCCCATCTGTGACAGGGGTGTCTCGCTGGATGCTTTCTCCACGGTTGACTGTGCCCGCCCCAGAGAGAGTGTGTGCTCACCCCATGGGAATGGGGCCTGGAGGGTCTCCTTGGTGCATTTTTTGCTGTTATTACCCCTTCCCGTGAGTAGATTTATAAGTTTTGCTCTCACTTGCTCTCACAGAGCAAAGTATATTTAGGGAAAGCCTGTGCTAAGCTGGGCACTTTCGGTGAGGGGGCTTAGGGGGAAGCTGCATCGTCTCTTTGCCAGAACTCAATAATACGCTTAATCAGGGGTGGGGGGGACCCAGTGCCTCTCTCCTTTTTTAAACAGCATTTTTCTTCCACGGAGCATGCAGTTCACTTTTGCAATTCTTAACTGTAGCTTAGCTTTCTGTTCATTGAGGAGTCTAATAGTTTGCTTTTTTATTTTCCATTCTCCTGATTATAAATCCAACATTTCCCTGTCAGATGGACATGGTGATGTAGACATTAGAGTTTAGATAAATTAGAAACAATCTTAGCGAGAGGTATTGCGAATATAATATATTGGAGGTGACCTTTTACAAACCGCGAGAGATAGGCAGGGCATAAACTGTGTAACTGGGTTGTTTTCATGGCTTTCAAAGTCACAGTGCAGCAGGTGTCCGGGGCTCTTAGAATCAGAAGGGCTTGGACAGGTGGCCTGCTCCATCAGCAGCCCCCACTGTCTTCAGCCCTCTCTGGAAGCCTGGCCAGAGACTCATCAGATGTGTTCCTGGTGGGCCCAGGGGAAGACGGAAAACATTGAATTGTGAGCAACGGGTTTCTTCTAGCGGTTTCTGTAGATTTCTTAGTCAACTTGGAGCGGGGGTTGGGGGTCGGGGCTGACACATTGGGCCCTACAGCCTGTGTTGTGATGAGAAAACGTCAGTGTTGACATTTCTGAGGGAGGCTGACTGAGTTTCCACTTTCTTAGATGAGCCACATGCTCTGTCCTCCCTGAAGCGGCCTGGGGAGAGGGGCCCGGCCCCCAGGACAGCAGATCACGGGGCTCCAGGCCACTGGTGCCTGGCCTCTGACCCACAAATAGCCAGTCCCTCCCTATGTCCCATCTCACAGATCTTGTGAGGGCTGGAAGAGAGGTCCAGCAGCCCTGTGAATCTGGACGTCTAATGAGAGACTGGTAGCTGCTCACTGGGAGTGGCTCTCCCCATGATGGGGTTTCTGTGATCGAATATGCCCTTTGCTGCTCTAGTGTGAACGCCGTTCCCCCAGGGTAGCAGGGACCCCCACGTGGCAGCCCCCAGGCTCGCTCCTTCCAGCTCATCCACCCTCAAGAAGTTTCCCCAGACCCTCAGTAGGAGTGGGCGCTGCTGTGCATGTGTGTGTGTGTATCCTCGTGCCCCTTGTGACGTTACATGACGAACCATACTGTGTGTGTGCTCTCTTCCTCCTGCACTCGTGGGACTGGGCAGTGTGGTGGAAACACAGAGCGTGGATTCCGCTGCAGTCAGGACTTGCTCCTGCTGAGCTTCGGGGTGAGTACAGGCTGGCCTCGTCCCGCGGGGGCACAGAGCCCACGCCCCGGGAGTGGAGGGTCAGCGGGTCTCCGGAGGTCGGCACAGGGAGTCCTCAGCAGCAGAGAATATGACCCTGGCACCCTGCTGCTGCCGGAGTGGTGAGAGCATGGCCGAGGCTCCCTGTCTTCCGTGCACACGAGTAGCCTCCCACAGTGGCGGTGCTGCCAGCCATGCCCTGCGTGCACATTCTCGGAGGGAGGAGGGCCCAGAGAGTCAGGGTTCACGAGGCTGCCCTGCCCTGGGCCTCTCTGTGTGGAGGCCAGCGTTTCACATGGAGGTGCACCAGCATATGGGGCTCGGCCGCCGCTGAGAGGGCCACCCTCCCTTCAGGTGCCGCTCTGGGTGGGACTCTGGTAGGTCCGGCCTAGGGACCCAGCCCTGCTCGAGCTGCTCTGAGGGCAGGAGGCTGTCTACTCTGTCCTGGTCACGTCTCAGCTAGAAAGCTGGATTGGGCTTTTGAGGTTTCTTTACCAGCAGCTTTTAGCTATATGTCAGAATAAAGTCAGCCACAGAGTTCTCTCCTTGATCTGCTTGGTCCTCCGTGTTTCTCTGAATTCTCAAAGCAGCTGAAGCCCAGAATGGGGTGGAGGGGGTGTCTGGAGGGGCAGGGGCTCAGGCACCAGCTGCCGTCCCAGGACTGACTCGTCTGTGTGTTTCCAGTTTACCTGCACTAATTCTCCAGATGATTATACAGCGTCCAGTATACGACAAAGACTACATTTTGAACTCCGTGCAGTCTTTACTCTGTTAATACTTGTTACATGGACCTGAAGATATTTTATTACAGGGTTTTTAATTAGTGGAAAAATTCATGAATTCCATAGAGAAAATACTTTAGAATTTAATGTTTCTTATATTTATGTAAACTTATGACTTCATTTCTATTATTACTTACTTTTTCTTGTATATTCTGACTATAAATATCCTTTCAGATCAATTCATGTTCTGATGCCTGATTTGAGGCTTTCAAATGAGTGTACTGTAGCGCTTGTCTGTATAAATCCTATGAACAAGTACAGGGCTTTTGTAAATGATACATTTACTGTAATTATTCTTATTTAATTGTTAAATGTTAAACCATGAGAGAAGGAGTTTTCCTGAGATTGTAAAATCATCATGACCCGGTGTGCAGTATCCTTCCAGAATGTAACCAAGCTCTCCAACCATCACTCTGAGATAAGAAAACTTAATTTCAACCAATTGGTGTTGGATTTTAACCACTGGCCTAAACTGTACTTTTTCTAGGAAGAAATGCTTTTTTTCTGCAGCATGAAGTGATTTAAAAGTACTGAGTGTTAAATGTGAGCTTCTAATGAAATTTGGGCTGAAAGGATGACTAGAAGACGACTATGAAAATCTCTCCTGTAACCTAGTCTCTGTGGACCCGGATCCCTCCTCTCCGGTGAGACGCTTCGGGGACCAATCGCGATGCCCTGCAGCCGCTGTGGAGCCATGGAGCTGGACAGTGAAGGTGCCACTTCCCAGACAAGACAGCGGAGCGCAGCTCTGACAAAGGCCTTATTATTATGTAAATCATCTTTTTACCTCTGTTTGTAAACGTTTAAAGAATGGACCTAGGTGTACATTTTTAGATTGTGATGACACAGCCCTTTTGGATTGTATAAGTATCAAATGTAACTTTTAATTTTTCAGCGGCACATTAAAAAAGCCAGCAAGAGATGCGTTCAGGTCAGGGTGCAATGTACTGAAGCAAAAAAAGTACTGAAGCAAAATTTCCCAGGGCCAATAAAGAGTGCGGAGGGTAAGCTGTACTCTCACTGAGAACAGACCAGAGCTCGTACTGGGAGCCCGAGTCATCACACGGACATTGTGTTAAGAGAAATGGACGGATACACTGGAAAGGCCAGAAGGCGGAAGCATAGGTGTCCCCAGAGGACGACCGACGGTGTGTTCATGCCCTTGGCTCCGGAGACAAGAGGCTCCATCACTTCAGCATCTGCGGGGACAGGGCCCCTCTGCTGCTGAGGCGTGGGCAGCGGGCCGAGGGTGGGAACAAAGCGCAGGTGTCGAGGCTCACTGTCGGTCCCCGGGCGGGGGAGCCGAGGGCAACCCTGACGTGGACCCGAATGATGCACTAGGGAGTGTGCGTGTGCACACTTGTGTGTGGGAGCTTTTCATTGTATTTTAGTCGACAGTCTATTATTCACATATCCACAGAAACAAGAATGTAGCAAGGGGAGGTGGGAGGGAGATTCAAGAGGGACGGGACATACGTACACCCACGGGTAATTCAGGTTCTTGTATGGCAGAAGGCAAGCGATAGTGCACAAAATTATCTTTAAGTTAAAAAGAACATAGCAAGGTGGTCAGGAAAATATGAAAAAAAGATTTCTCATAGAGATTTATCCTCAACTCCATGTACATCTGGGAGCAGGCTGTCCACCATCATCAGCCCTTCCCCCAGCATCAGGCCCTCCCCCAGCGTGAGGCCCTAGTCCAGCATCAGATGTGCCCCCCAGCATCAGGCCATAATTCAGCATCAGACCTTCCCACAGCATCACGCCTTTCCCAAGCATCAGGCCCTCCTCCAGCGTCAGACACCTCCTCAACATCAGGCCCTAGTCCAGCATCAGACCGTAGTCCAGCCTCAGGCTCTAGTCCACCATCAGTTCCTAGTCCAGCATCAGACCCTCCCCTACCCTCAGACCCTCCCTCACCCTCTGACCCTTCCCCGGTATCAGGCCCCCCACCTCCAGTATGAGGTGTGGCAGCCCCACTTGTCTGACTCTCCTGAACACACTCAGGCAGCCCCAGGACAGCAGGACAATAGCTCTTGCAGGAGGTGCATCTTTAGGAAACACCTGCACAGCAGCAGCAACTGGGCTTTGTCCAGGCCAAGGAGAGGCAAAAAGAGGCACTTGTGCAGGAGGCACTGCAGGCTGTGGGCACGTTCCCCAGCTCTGCTTCCTCCCCGTGTGGGCTTTGCTCTCCTGCTCCCATGGCGCTGTCCTTCCAGATTCAAGGTCTCCTTGAAATCTCAAGCCTAAATCCTGAGTTGTGTCCCAGTCCAGCATGGCAGAGGGCTGGGAACACCCAAGCTCAAGGGCTGAAAGGATGCCAGGGGTAGAACCAGGCCCCAGCGGGTGGCAGGGCAGGGGATGAGGGTGACTGCCTACAGAGGGCCCCGCAGCAGCACTGGAAGGAGAGCAGTGATGCCTTAGCTCACACGGGGACGCTGCCCAGCCTGGCACTCCGAGATGTTACTGCCAGCAGCTCTGAGGACGCAGGAAGCCCGGTGAGTGACACCACGCCTCCCAGGTACGTGTGGGTGGGCACTGCTGACTATGGCCTCAGTTTTCATTCCGATTTCAACTGTCCCTCCAAGGCCTGATGGACTCCTCTTCTGAATGGCACAGATATTTTCTTTCTGTGGGTGAACGCATTCCTGCTTGTTTCTGTGGGTGCTCTTTTTGCTCATCCTGTGTTTTTGTCTTTACAACCTGTGCTTGCTGCTCTTCCAGTGTAACATAGGAGCAGCCCTGATTGCATTTCTAGTTGTCAGCATTCACTGGGGCTTTCCAGGTGGTGCTAGGGGTGAAGATCTTGCCTGCCAATGAAACAGATAATGAGAGATGTGGGTTCAATCCCTGGGTCGAGAAGATGCCCTGGAGGAGGGCATGGCAACCCACTTCAGTATTCTTGCCTGGAGAATCCCAGGGACACAGGAGCTAGTGGGCTATAGTCCCTGGGGTCGCAAAGAGTCAGACACGACTAAAGCAGGGCAGCACACACTCAGGTTTCAGTTCAGTCGCTCAGTTGTGTCTGACTCTTTGCCACTCCATGGACTGCAGCACTCCAGGCTTTCCTGTCCTTCACTAGCTCCTGGAGTTTGCTCCAACTCATTTCCAGTGAATCATCATGCCATAGAACCGTCTCAGTCCTGCTGCATCCACCAGAGAGGTGGCTGGGATCGAGAAAGTGCCTGGGCCCAGTGCCTGGGTGTGAACCTGCCCTTACCACTCCCTGACCACGTGACTGTCCCTGTGTCCTCCTCTGTAAATTGGGAGGGGGCAGCACCTGCTTGGTAAGGGGCATGCACAGCGTCTGGTATATAATCAATGCACCATCCATCTCAGGGTTGTATTTATTAATAATAGGGATAGCATTTAGTAACCTGCTCCTTTTTCTCTAGTGCCACTTAACTGTGGTCCAGACCACATCTGCTCTACTTACTCCTGTAAATCCCACACCCAGCACAAATGGGACTCAACACATTTGTGGCTGAAGAGGCAGGAACATACCTTGTCCTCAAGGAGATCAAGCCAAGTGAGATGAGTGCCTAATGATAACCTTGTGTGATGAGGGGACCGCAGGAGGCCCTGCGTGGCTGTGGGGTGGCGTGGGGGGCATGGGAAGAACCCATGATGAGCTCCTGGGGAATGTGGCAGGAAGGAAGGCGGGCTGTCCATTGTGGGGTGTCCACAGATTGTACTTCACCCCTCACTGATGAGCACTTAGGACGTTTCCAAAATGTGTCAATGTTAGGAGGAAACAATCATTGCCCAGCTCCTACTCAATCAAATTCATAGAATGTTTCTAGCACTGGAGTACAATCATCTGCTGTATGCATTCCATGGTCCATTCATCCACACACCCAGCAAGCCATCTCTTCATCCATCCATCCCCCCATCCCCCCATCCACTCATTAACTCATCCAATCATCTCAGACCCACTGAAAAGACAGTCACCTTCTCCACTACTGCTCCCAGGAGGACCCCCAGTGTGAGTGACAGGAGCCTCGTGGGGACAACGGGGGAGACACAGAAGGGACATGCCTGCAGGCCCTCCTCCCTCTGAACGGTGAAGCACCCACCTGATGCTAACACCTCTTTGCCGGGGTTTTCAGGCCGGCCCTTTTCCTTCCTGTGAAACCAGGAGTGGATCGAGGACTTGATGCCCTTCTTCTTTGGGGTTTTGTGCAGTGATTCCTGCCTGCTGGTGCTGCTGCTAGGGTTGTTCTTGGGGCTGTCCTCAGAGCCTGTCGAGCTTTGGGGAGAGAAAACGACCTTTAACTGGCACACTCGTGCAAACACATACCCCTCCACAAGAGCTACTGAGAGAAATGGGCACCCAGCAACACCCGCGCCTCAACCTCGCAGCAGACAGTGGAGTCTCCTTCACCAAACACGCTCCACATGAGCAATGCAGGCTCCCGAATACAGACAACCACCCGGGGAAGCTGAGATTCTCTGCCTGAACAGGCCAGCTGGTGCAGAGGGCGCCGTGACCCTCCCTCAGGGTTGCTGCTCGGCAGGTGACAATGCTCCAGGAGAAGGCGAGCTCCCCTACTCTGGGTGGTTCCCCCCGCCTCCTGCAGGGTGACCGTCCCTGGCTGTGGCAGGAGAGCGATGGTCACCATGCAGGGATGCTGGTCAAGTGACCACACGTGCCCTCCATCGCGTGCTGCCTGGCTCAGGATGGGAGCTCAGGTGGTGGTCTGAATGAGGACAGTGTCAGTCACAGGAGGGGACAGAGTCTCCTGAGAGGAGACCCCTGAAGAAAAAGGAGGGACCCTCAAGAGCGACCCGAAAGGCACGGGGCCTTCACCGTCGGGAACGTGCCCCAGGCCGGGCAGACCTCTCTCAAGAGCAGGAAGAAAGCTTCCACAGGAGTCAATCTGTAGAGAAGGACATTTTCTAAAATCACTTAGGTCACTGAGCTCTTCTTCCCTAGCACCTGAAGTTCACCACTAAACACAGGCACTGAACCCAATGGTATTCCTTTAAAATCATCCTTGCACCTCTTTCAAGAAAAGAGGTGCAGGGCTCCTGAAACTGACGATGCACACACAAGCCAGTTACTTGTGGGTGTCCCTGATGTCCTCGTGGGTGGCTGTGCACAGCGAATCCGTGTGCAGGTGGTCCAGCCGAAGGGACAGCAGCGAGGCAGGAGTCGAGGTTTCAGATTTGATAGCAGTCTCGTCATCTCCCTCCTCTTCCCATAAAGCTGGTAGCTGAGGGAGTCAGGTAAGTAAAATTGGCTAACAATACACTGTTTTGAAAATGGCAATCACACAGGATTTATATTATAACCAGAAACTTATTTGAAAATCTATTAGCTATGCTTTCCCACAATTACAAAAAAACCCCATGTTCTAGCTTAATGCCACATTAAAGGACTGTCTTGTTCAAGAGAAGTGGTGCTATGGGGCAGCGAGAGCATCTGACTAGGGGCAGAGACCCTGGACGGGAGCCTCTCTGCAGCCGGGCTCTGCCCTCCCTGGAATCCAAGGACCAGATGGCCCTGGCAGGCAGGACAGCTGAGTGACGCCAGCCCCGTGAATCATGCATGGCATGAACTGCCCTGATGAAAGGACTGTGCTCATCGCCAGATGCTGCTCAGAAGCACCACAGCTAGAGTAAGCAACCTCTCAGCAAAGCCGTCCAGACCTTTCTGTTTGAAGGAGAAAAAGACACAGCTTGTGCCACCACCCAAGATCATTTGTAGAGATGATACAGGTTACTGGAACCCATGACAACAAGAGAAACACAGAAAAGGTACCTAAACCCTACACGCAAACACCATGTGCCTGGATACCATTTCTCGGTAACATACAGACTGGGGGCTACCCACTGAAGTGCTTACATGCAGGTCGAGTGTCATTCGCTCAGAGTGGTTTCCATTAAGCACACCCAGGTCTTCACTAAGGGATGATCCTGTATCACCCTAGAGGGGTTGGAGGTTCAAAAGGGAGGAGATATATGGGTACCTATGGCTGATTCATGTTGGGGTTTGACAGAAAAGAAAATTCTGGAAAGCAATTATCTTTCAGTTAACAAGTAAACTAATTGAAAACACAAAAAGAAGGTGATCTCTCCTGGACTCCCAGCTTTTCTGCTGGTCCTGGGTATGAGGACAGGAAGGATAGTGTAGGGAAGAGATTAACCCCTCAGGGTCCAGACAGGTCTCACTGATACATCTGGATGTGTGGTTAAGCCAGGGGAAGTTTTAGGAAAAACGCAGGGCATGTATTTTTATAAACAATCAGTGCGTTGTTTTAATGAACAAACCTGTGCATTTTTAGTGGGATCTGTAAAGAATACTGATCCCGTGCAGCTCCACAGGAGCTTGGTGACAACGATGTGACTCAGTGCAAAATACAGATGAACTTGTTTAATAGCAGCTGGATAAACTGGGCACCCTCCCCTGAGTTCTAACAAGAACCCTCAGACAACAGAAGGCTACAAAGGTTAGAATTATCCACATGGAACTGAACAGGGATCAACCTCAAATTCAAGTTAAAATAAGCATTTCTAAAAATCAGAAAACAATGAACAGAGCAGGGAAGAGACACATCTGTGTTGACTATGGACTCAGTGGGGACATACACCTGCCTCAAGGTCAGGGACCACACCAGCCTCTTACCCTGGGCCTCCTCCTGAGGAAGGCCTCTGGGTCTGCAGCCTGGCCACCCTCCCCCAGGATGGGAGCCGCCCCACTGGTGCCCACGTGGCCAGGATGGGCAGCACCGTGTCCACTTAACAGGAGGGCAAAGCAGGCCACAGAGCAGGCGAGCGGCACACCCAGGTCACCAACCCCAGGGGGATGGCACTGCTCTGCTGTGCCCAGCAGAAGGGCTCCCGGGCACCGAGGGGCCTGAACTGGAGCGTGGTCTCCCCAGTCCTGTGGGAAGGCCCAGGAGTGCTCAGTCAGTGGGCTGGGAGCAGGAGAGGGACAAGGAAGGCCAGCCCTTGGGGCAGTGGACTCCAGCAACAGGAGCTCATCCAACAGACCAAGAGGGGAGGCAGCGAACTCCCTCCTGAGACTCCTTCGATCAGGGATGCCGTGATGGACATGAGAGCCTCTGGAGGAAAGCTGGCTCGATGGGACCACCGTTAAGTGTCCAGGCTCTGATCAGACCAGTCTGTACCGCGCTGCTCGGTATGAGAGCCTGGGCAGGGTGCCCGGCCTCGCTAAGCCTCAGTGTCCATGTCTCCTGAATGGGGAAAGCAGCAGCCTGGACCTCACCTGGGGATGAGATGACAGACTCGGAAAGCACGTGCCCGGTGCACAGAATCTCCTGCACACTGCTACCCACCATCATTAAATTGGCTTCCCACAAATCTAACATCTATGGCTCTCATTCAGTCATTTCTTGTAAGAAAACACTAAGCGGAAATTCCATGGTGGTCCAGAGGTTAAGACTTGGCACTTTCACTGCTGGGACACTGGTCCGATCCCTGGCTGAGGAACTAAGATCCCATAAGCTGTGCAGCATGGCCAAAAAAGTAAGTAAAGAAAATTTAAAAAATAATAAATAATACTATGTCTACGATAAACAACCATGAGATGATCAGAAGGCAAACAAGTGGGAGGAAGGCAAACAAGTGGGAGAAATGCAAACTGTTACAATTGTCCCAACGAATGACCTCTTTCCAACAGAACCATCAGCACATTTTAAGTGGTGGGTGAGTTTCATTACTTCCATTAAAACGTCAATTATACACCAGGACATAACCAGAAGGTGTTCATGCACATTAAACAATAAGGACTCTTTAATACTTCAGAAAGAAAGAAAGGCCTGTTAAATTACTAAATAGTTTACCTTTTGACACCGCTTCCTTAAATCACTAGGCTTATAGATGCATGCAAAGAAATGAAGAGAAACCAGATTCATTGAGACTTTGAAGCTAAAATTTCAAGCATCCGCATAGGCAAATACAAGAAAGCAAAAATGATGGCAAACATGTAAGTGACATGAAGATTTAGAGAACAGGTGACTGGAAACAGAACATTTTTTTGACCACAGAAGTTAAATAAGCCATTCAAGATTTACTAGAAAGACACTAGAAATTATTACTCAGAAAGATACAATTCTATTACATCATCATGATTTATTAAAGCACAGGATTCCGTACAACAAAGGCCCTTAACAGTTGTCTATTCTCAGCCAACCTTCTCTATAAGTTAGTTTCCCTTATTAAAAAACATGTTATACTTTAAATTAGTAAATTAACCAATGAGGAAGTTACCATAATACCTCTTTTAACATTGAACAAGTCTAACCACCGATTGGACATTAATGTAAAATCCTGGCATAGAATTTGATTGAAAACTTCTCAAAATAAATTAATTAAAACAGGTTCCCTGTAAAAATATGTAAGAATGAAAGCTAGCCTAGTAGCAGGGGCAGTCTTTACATTTTATTAACCATAAAAGATACTTTTCTAAAGAGTCTAATAGAGACATTAACTGTGCAAAAGCTCATGAGATTTACAGTCTTAAATACAAGCACCAACACAGAAAGGAGATTGTGTCAGTTCACTTCAGTTCAGTCCAGTCAATCAGTCGTGTCCGACTCTTTGAGACCCCATGAATCACAGCAGGCCAGGCCTTCCCGTCCATCACCACCTCCCAGAGTTCACCCAAACTCATGTCCATTGAGTCGGTGATGCCATCCAGCCATCTCATTCTCTCTTGTCCCCTTCTCCTTCTGCCCCCAATCCCTCCCAGCATCAGAGTCTTTTCCAGTGAGTCAACTCTTCACATGAGGTGGCCAGAGTACTGGAGTTTCAGCTTTAGCATCAGTCTTTCCAATGAACACCCAGGACTGACCTCCTTTAGCATGGACTGGTTGCATCTCCTTGCAGTCCAAGGGACTCTCAAGAGTCTTCTACAAAACCACAGCTCAAAAGCATCAATTCTTTGGCGCTCACCTTTCTTCACAGTCCAACTTTCATATCCACACATGACCACAGGAAAAACCATAGCCTTGACTAGATGGACCTTTGATGGCAAAGTAATGTCTCTGCTTTTCAATATGCTATCTAGGTTGCTCATAACTTTCCTTCTAAGGAATAAGCGTCTTAATTTCATGGCTGCAATCACCATCTGCAGTGATTGTGGAGCCCGACAAAACAAAGTCTGACACTGTTTCCACTGTTTCCCAATCTATTTCCCATGAAGTGATGGGACCAGATGTCATGATCTTCGTTTTCTGAATGGTGAGCTTTAAGCCAGCTTCTTCACTCTTCCCTTTCACTTTCATCAAGAGGCTTTTTAGTTCCTCTTCCCTTCTGCCAGAAGGGTGGTGTCATCTGCATATCTAAAAGTCCAGTAATTCTACACTTAAGAGGATAATTTCTTTATGTAAGCACAATCTCATTTATGAATTATACATGATATGCAGTTTAGGATCCATCTACATTATGCTTGTAACTGCATGCTGCTGCTGCTGTTGNTGTCATCTGCATATCTAAAAGTCCAGTAATTCTACACTTAAGAGGATAATTTCTTTATGTAAGCACAATCTCATTTATGAATTATACATGATATGCAGTTTAGGATCCATCTACATTATGCTTGTAACTGCATGCTGCTGCTGCTGTTGTTGCTAAGTTGCTCCAGTCGTATCCGACTCTGTGAGACCCCATGGACTGCAGCCTACCAGGCTCCTCCGTCCATGGGATTTTCCAGGCAAGAGTACTGGAGTGCGTTGCCATTGCCTTCTCCTGTAACTGCATAGTGATACACCAATTCAACTTACTGCTATGGGGGAAAAACACCATTTAATGAGACACGAAGACAAAACACAGACCCGACTAAGGGCACACACACTGTGGACCAGAGCATGGCCATGACCAGAGCAAGTGGGGGGATGGGAGAGGGGAGATGGATGGGTAAACTACAGCCTCGGGGGTGGGGGTGATGGATGGGTAAACTACAGCCTCGGGGGGCGGAGGGTCTGGATTGATGACAACCAAGCAGACAACAGGATGAGACAGGAAATCTAAACCAATGATGAAAGTAGACACATCACCAGAGCACTCCAACAGCAAGGAAAATATACAGAACTGTTCTTTAACAAATATACGAAAAGAAATCAAAAGAACACCAATGGTCCCGCCACCTTCAAGAGGAGCCCCATTTCAGCCCCCTAGCTAGAGATGAGTGTTCCTTTCCCTGCTTCCTCGGGAAAGGATTCCCAGGATTCCCGGCACATCTAAAAAGGTGGCGCTCTTCCCTGGAAAGTCGAGAGGAACTCCAGGGGTCGTGTCACCATTCCCAAAGTCCCCCAAATGTCTCAGTCCACTCCAGAGGAACCTGATTTGCCTGCACTGCCTCGAATTTCATGCCGAGTATCATCTCACACCACGATGGCACGTGTGACAGACCTGTGGGAAAGCCTCGAGTGAAAGCCACAGATCCGTGTATCAATGCAACTGAAAGCCGGACACTGCTGCTCCAGGTCGGGAGGAAAGCGGACGTGCATGTCCCCACTCGAGACGAGGAGTGACTCCCCTGTGGAGGCTTCAGA
Source organism: Damaliscus lunatus (assembly GCA_006408505.1). Classification (NCBI taxonomy): domain Eukaryota; kingdom Metazoa; phylum Chordata; class Mammalia; order Artiodactyla; family Bovidae; genus Damaliscus; species Damaliscus lunatus. Next base: position 109,441 of record SJXP01002874.1, on the reverse strand, counting down.
AGTACCCCAAGGTCCATTTCAGCACTGGAGAGGAATCCTCAGGTTCCGGCCTCGAGTCTACACGAGGTCTTAGGCCCCGGCACCGACTGGAGAGGAATCCCGAGTGGCCCCTGGAAACTCGCATGGAAACTGGCCTTGCCTGAGGCCACAAGAGCGGGTCCCTGAGGTCCCCATCGTAACTCGAGAGGGACCCGCCGCAACTCGAGAAACTCCAGGAGGTTCTCGCCTCCAGGCGAGATGAGGCCTTTTTCCGCTGAGGAGTCATAAGGCAAATCACACCTTCCCTCTTGAACTTCGAAAGGATCCTTCAAACCCTTGCTGCAACTCAAGAAGTTCCCCGACATACCTGTCTCCACTCGAGAGGAACACTGAAGGAACCGCCAACTTCAAGAGGAGTCCCATTTGCGCCCCCTAGTTCGAGATGAGTGTTCCTTGCCCTGCTTCATCGACAAAAGGATTCCCAGCGTTCTCGTCGCATTTCAAGAGGAGGCGATCTCCACAGGAAAGTCGAGAGGAACTCCAGGGGTCGTGCCACCACTCCAAAAGTCCCGGATATGTCTCAGTCCTCTCCAGAGGAACCTGATTTCTCTGCACTGCATCGACTTGCACGCCGAGTATCGACTCAAACCACGGTAGCACGTGTGACAGCCCTGTGAAAAAGCCTCGTGGGAAAGCCTTGAGGGAAAGCCACAGATCCCTGTATCAACGGGTCAGAAAGCCTGACACTGCTGCTTCAGCTCATGAGGAAAGCGGACGTGCATGTTCCCACTCTAGACGAGGACTGACTGCCCTCTGGAGCCTCCTGAAGTACCCCAAGATATATGTCAGCACTGGAGTGGAAATCTCAGATTCTCCCCTCAACTCCACACGAGGTCTTAGCCCCGGAACCTACTGTAGACGAATTCTTAGACACCCCTTACAACTCGCATGGAGACTGGCCTTCATGAAGACACAAGAGCGGGTCCATGAGGTCCCTGTTGTAACTCGAGAGGGACCCGCCACAACTCGAGAAAATCCAGGAGGTTTTCCCCTCCAGGCGAGATGAGGCCCTTTTCCGCTGAGGCATCTCGAGGCACATCACACCTTCACTCTTGAACTTCGAAAGGGTCATTGACACCCTTGCTGCAACTCAAGAAGTTCCCCGACATACCCGTCTCCACTCGAGAGAAACACGGAGGGTCCCGTCCACATCAAGAGGAGCCACATTTCCGCCTCGTAGCTCGAGGTGAGGGTTCCTTTCCCTGCTTTTTCCCGGCATTCCGGTCGCATCTCAAGAGGAGGAGCTCTCCACAGGAAAGTCGAGAGGAATTCCAGGAGTCATTCCACCATTCCCAAAGTCCCCCGAATGACTGAGTCCACTGCAGAGGAACCTGATTTCCCTGCACTGCCTCGACTTGTAGGCCGAGTTTCGACTCACACCATGGTGGCACGTGTGACAGCCCTGTGGGAAAGCCCCATGGGAAACCTTTCAGAGAAATCCACAGATCGCTGTATCATCACAATGGGATGCCTGACAATGGTGCTCCAGCTCGGGAGGAAAGAGGACGTGTATGTCCCCACTCGAGATGAGGACTGACTCCCGTGTGGAGCCTCCAGAAGTACCCCAAGATCCATGTCAGCACTGGAGAGGAATCCTCAGGTGTTGGCCTCAACTCCTCACGAGGATGTAGGCCCTGACACCGATTGGAGAGGAATCCTGACAGGCCCCTCACAACTGGTATGGAGACTGGCCTTTCTTGAGGCGACAAGAGCGGGTCCCTAAGGTCCCCGTCGTACCTCGAGAAGGACCCACCGCAACTCGAGAAAATCCAGAAGGTTCTCCCCTCCAGGCGAGAGGAGGTCCTTTTCTGCTGAGGCGTCTCGAGGCAAATCACACCCTTCCTCTTGAACTTCGAAAGGGTACTTCACACCCTTACTGCAACTCAAGAAGTTCCCCGACATACCCGTCTCCACTCGAGAGGAACACCGAGGGTCCCGCCAACATCAAGAGGAGCTCGGTTTCCACCTCATAGCTCGAGATGAGGGTTCCTTTCCCTGCTTCTTCGGGAAAGGATTCCCGGCGTTCCCACCGAATCTCAAGAGCAGGCGCTCTACACAGGAAAGTCGAGAGGAACTCCAGGGGTCTTGCCACCATTCCCAAAGTCTCCCAAATGTCTCAGTCCACTCCAGAGGAACGTGATTTCCCTGCACTGCCTCGACTTGCACGCCGAGTATTCAATCACACCGCGGTGGCACGTGTAACGGCCCTGTGGGAAAGCCTCGTGGGAAAGCCTCGATGGAAAGCCACAGATCCCTGTATCAACGGGATGGGAAGCCTGACACTGGTGCTCCAGCTCGGGAGGAAAGCGGACGTGCATATCCCCACTCGAGACGAGGACTGACTCCCATGTGGAGCCTCCAGAAGTACCCCAAGATCCATGTCAGACTTGGAGAGGAATCCTCAGGTTCCAGCCTCGACTCCACACGAGGTCTTAGGCCCCGCCACCGTCTGCAGAGGAATCCCAAGAGGCCCCTTGCCACTCGCATGGAGACTGGCCTTGCCTGAGGCCACAAGAGCGGGTCCCTAAGGTACCCTTTGAAACTCGAGAGGGACGCGCCACAACTCGAGAAAATCCAGGAGGTTCTCCCCTCCAGGTGAGAGGAGGTCCTTTTCCGCTGAGGCATCTCGAGGCAAATCACACACTTCCTCTTGAACTTGGAAAGGGTCCTTCACACGCTTGCTGCAACTCAAGAAGTTCCCCGACATACCTGTCTCCACTCGAGAGGAACACCGAGGGTTCCGCCAACAACAAGACGAGCCCCATTTCCGCCTAGTAGCTCGAGGTGAGGGTTCCTTTCCCTGCTTTGTCGGGAAAGGATTCCTGGCATTTCCGTCGCATCTCAAGAGGAGACACTCTCCTCAGGAAAGTCGAGAGGAACTCCAGGTGTCGAGCCACCATTCCCAAATATCTCAGTCCTCTCCAGAGGAGCCTGATTTCCCTGCACTGCCTCGACTTTCACGCCGAGTATTGACTCACACCACGGTGGCAGGTGTGACAGCCCTGTGGGAAAGCCTCGTGGGAAAGCCTCAAGGAAAAGCCACAGATCCCTGTATCAACATGACAGGAAGACTGACACTGCTGCTCCCTCTCGGGAGGAAAGCAGAAGTGCATGTCCCCACTCGAGATGAGGACTGACCACCTGTGGAGCCTCCAGAAGTACACCAAGGTCCATATCAGAACTGCAGAGGAATCCTCAGGTTCCGGCCTCGACTCCACACGAGGTCCTATGTCCCGGCACCGACTGGAGAGGAATCCCTAGAGGCCCTTAGCAACTTGCATGGTGACTGGCCTTGTCTGAGGCCACAAGAGCGGGTCGCTGAGGTCCCCATCGTAACTCGAGAGGAACCAGCCGCAACTCGAGAATATCCAGGAGTTTCTCCCCTCCAGGCGAGATGAGGATTTTTTTCCACTGAGGTGTCTCTAGGCAGGTCACACATTCCATCCTTAAATGCAAAAGGGTCCTTCACACCTTTGCTGCAACTCAAGAAGTTCCCCGACATACCCGTCTCGACTCAAGAGGAACACAGAGAGTCCCCCCAACATCAAGAGGAACCCGGTTTCAGCCTCGTAGCTCAAGGTGAGGGTTCCTTTCCCTGCTTCGTCGAGAAAAGATTTCCGGCATTCCCGTCGCATCTCAAGAGTAGGTGCTCTCCACAGGAAAGTCGAGAAGAACTCCAGGGCTCGTACCACCATTCCGAAAGTCTCCCAAATGTCTCAGTTCACTCCAGAGGAACCTGATTTTCCTGCATTGCGGCTGATTGCACCAAGAGTGTCGACTCACACCACGGTGGCATGTGTGACAGCACTGTGGCAAAAGCCTCGTGGGAAAGCCTCGAGGCAAAGCCACAGATCCCCGTATCAGCGCGACGGGAAGCCCTACACTGCTGCTCCAGCTCGGGAGGAAAGGGAACATGCATGTCTCCACTCGAGACGAGGACTGACTCCCATGTGGAGCCTCCAGAGGTACCCCAAGATCCATGTCAGCACTGGACAGGAATCCTCAGGTTCCGGCCTCGACTCCACACGAGGTCTTAGGCCCCAGCACCGACTGAAGAGGAATCTCGAGAGGCCCCTCACAACTCGCATGGAGACTGGCCTTGCCTGAGGCCACAAGAGCGGTCCCTGATGTCCCCGTCCTAACTCGAGAGGGACGCACCACAACTCGAGAAAATCCAGGAGGTTCTCCCTTCCAGGCGAGAGGAGGCCCTTTTCCGCTGAGATGTCCCAAGGCAAATCACACCTTCCCTCTTGAACTTCGAAAGGGTCCTTCACACCCTTGCTGCAACTCAAGAAGTTCCCCGACATACCCATCTCCACTGGAGAGGAACAGCGGGGGTCTCGCCAACATCAAGAGGAGCCCCTTTTCCGCCTCGTAGCTCGAGATGAGGGTTCCTTTCCCTCCTTCATCGGGAAAGGATAACGGCGTTCCCGTTGCATCTCAAGAGGAGGCACTCTCCACATAAAAGTTGAAAGGAACTCCAGGGGTCGTGCCACAATTCCCAAAGTACCCCAAATGTCTCAGTCCACTCCAGAGGAATCTGATTTCCCTGCACTGCCTCGACTTGCACGCCAAGTATCGACTCACATCACGGTGGCACGTGTGACAGGCCTGTGGGAAAGCCTCGTGGGAAAGACTGGAGGAAAAGCACAGATCCCATTATCAATGCGAAGTGAAGCCTGACACTGCAGCTAGAGCTCTGATGGAAAGCGGACAGGCATGTCCCCACTCAAGAGGTGGACTGACACCACTGTGGAGCCTTCGGAAGTACCCCAAGATCCATGTAAGCACTGGAGAGGAATCCTGAGGTTCCTACCTCGACACCACACGAGGTCTTAGGCCCCAGCACGGACTGGAAGGAATCCTGAGAGGCCCTTCACAACTGGCATGGAGACAGCCCTTGCCTGAGGCCACAAGAGCGTGTCCCTGAGGTCCCCCTCATAACTCGAAAGGGACCTGCCATAACTCAAGAAAATCCAGGAGGTTCTCCCCTCCAGGGGAGATTAGGCCCCTTTCCGCTGAGGCATCTTGAGGCAAATCACACCCTTCCTCTTGAACTTGGAAAGGGTCTTTAACACCCTTGCTGCAACTCAAGAAGTTCCCCGACATACCCGTCTCCACTTGAGAGGAACACCGAGGGTTCCGCCAACATCAAGAGGAGCCCCATTTCGCCTCGTAGCTCGAGGTGAGGGTTCCTTTCCGTGCTTGGTCGAGAAAGGATTCCCGGCATTTCCGTTGCATCTCAAGAGGAGACGCTCTCCTCAGGAAAGTCGAGAGGAATCCCAGGTGTCATGCCACCATTTCCAAAGACCCCAAATATCTCAGTCCTCTCTAGAGGAACCTGATTTCCCTGCACTGCCTCGACTTGCACGGTGAGTATAGACTCACACCACGGTGGCACGTGTGACAGCCCTGTGGGAAAGCCTACTGGGAAAGGCTCGAGGGAAAGCCACTGATCCCTGTATCAAGGTGCCAGGAAGACTAACACTGCTGCTCCAGCTTGGGAGGAAAGTTGACGTGAATGTCCCCAGTCGAGACGAGGACTGACTTGTCTGTGGAGCCTCCAGAAGTACCCAAAGATCAATGTCAGCTCTGGAGAGGAATCCTCAGGTTCCGGCCTCAACTCCACACGAAGTCTTAGGCCCCGGCACCGACTAGAGAGGGATCCCCAGATGACCCTTGCAACTCGCATGGATACTGGCCTTTCCTGAGGCCACAAGAGCGGGTCCCTGATGTCCCCCTTGTAACTCGAGAGGGTTCCACCACAATTCGAGAAATCCAGAAGGTTCTCCCCTCCAGGCGAGATGAGGCCCTTTTCTGCTGAGGTGCCTCGAGGCAAATACACCTTCCCTCTTGAACTTTGAAAGGGTCCTTCACACCCTTGCTGCAACTCAAGAAGTTCCCTGACATACCCGTCTCAACTTGAGTGGAACCCCGAGGGTCCCACCAACATCAATAGGAGCCCCGTTTCCGCCTCGTAGCTCGAGATGAGGGTTCCATTCCCTGCTTCGTCGGGAAAGGATTCCCGGCGTACCCATCGCATCTCAAAAGGATGCGCTCTCTTAGGAAAGTCGAGAGGAACTCCAGGGGTGGTGCCACCATTCCCAAAGTCCCCCACATGTCTCAGTCCACTTCACTGAAACCTGATTACCAAGCACTGCCTCGACTTGCACGCCAAGTATCAACTCACCCCACGTTGGCACATGTGACAGCCCTGTGGGAAAACCTCGTGGGAAACCCTCGAGGGAAACCCACAGATCGCTGTGTCAATGCAACGGGAAGCCTGACACTGCTGCTCCAGCTCAGGAGGAAAGCGGTCGTGTATGTCCCCGCTCAAGACGAGGACTGACTCCCGTGCAGAGCCTCCAGAAGTACTCCAAGATCCATGTCAGCACTGGAGAAGAATACTCAGGTTCCGGCCTCAACTCCACACAAGGTCTTAAGCCCGGGCACCAACTGGAGAGGAATCCCAAGGGGCCCCTCGCAACTCGCATGGAGACTGGCCTTGCCTGAGGCCACAAGAGTGGGTGCCTGAGGTCCCAGTGGTAAGTTGAGATGGACCCGCCGCAATTCGAGAACATCCAGGAGGTTCTCTCCTCCAGGCGAGATGAGGCCCTTTTCCGCCGAGGCGTCTCGAGGCAAATCACACCTTCCCTCTTGAACTTCGAAAGGGTCCTTCACACCCATGCTGCAACTCAAGAAGTTCCCCGACATACCTGTCTCCACTCGAGAGGCACACCGAGGGACCCGCCAACAACAAGATGAACCCCGTTTCCGCCTCGTAGCTCGAGATATGGGTTAATTTCCCTGCTTCGTCGGGAAAGTTTCCCGTCATTCCCATCGCATCTCAAGAGGAGGCTCTCTACAGAGGAAAATCGAGAGGAACTCCAGGGGATGTGCCAACATTCCCAAATGCCCCCAATTGCTTGAGTCCACTCCAGAGGAACCTGATTTCCCTGCACTGCCTTGACTTGCATACAGAGTATGTACTAACACCAAGGTGGCATGTGTGACAGCCCTGTGGAAAACCGTCGTGGAAAAGCCTCGAGGGAAAGCCACAGATACCTGTATCAACGCGACCGTAAGCCTGACACTGCTTCTCCAGCTTGGGAGGAGAGTGGAGGTGCATGTCCCCACTCGAGACGAGGACTTATTCCCCTGTGGAGCCTCTACAATTACCCCAAGATCCATGTCAGCACTGGAGAGGAATCCTCAGGTTCGGGACTCAACTTCACAGGAGGTCTTTGGAGCCGGCACCCACTGGAGAGGAATTCCGAGAGGCCCCTCGCAATTCGCATGGAGACTGGCCTTGCGTGAGGCCAAAAGAGCGGGTCCCTGAGGTCCCGGTCATAACTCTAGAGGTATCTGCCGCAACTCGAGAAAATGCAGAGGGTTCTCCCCTCCAAGCGGAATGAGGCCCTTTTCCACTGAGGCATCTCGACGCAAATCACACCTTCCCTCTTGAACTTCGAAAGGGTCCTTCACACCCTTGCTGCAACTCAAGAAGATCCCAAACATACATGTCTCCACTCGGGAGAAACACCGAGGGTCCTGCCAACATCAAGAGGAGCCCCGTTTCCTTCTCTTAGCTCGAGATGCGGGATCCTTTCCCTGCTTCATCGGGAAAGGATTTCCGGCATTCCTGTCTCATCTCAAGAGGTGGCGCTCTCCACAGGAAAGACGAGAGGAACTCCAGGGGTCGTGTCACCATTCCCAAAGTCCCCCAAATGTCTCAGTCCACTCCAGAGGAACCTGAATTCCCTGCACTGCCTCGACTTGCACGCCAGATATCGACTCACCCCATGGTGGCACTTGTGACAGCCCTGTGGGAAAGCCTCATGGGAAAACCTACAGGGAAAGCCACAGATCCCTGTATCAAAGAGACGGGAAGCCTGACAGTACTGCTTCAGCTCGGGAGGAAAGCAGACGTGCATGTCCCCACTTGAGACGAGGACTGACTCCCCTGTGGAGCCTCCAAAAGTACCCCAAGATCCATGTCAGCACTGCAGATGAATCCTCAGGTTCCCATCTCGAATCAACACGAGGTCTTAGGCCCAGGCACCGACTGGAGAGGAATCCTGAGAGGCCTCTCACAACTCGCAGGGAGATTGGCCTTTCTTGAGGCCACAAGAGTGGGTCCCTGAGGTCCCCGTAGTAACTCGAGAGGGATGCGCCGCTTCTCGAGAAAATCAAGGAGGTTCTCCCCTCCAGGCAAGATGAGGTCCATTTCCACTGAGGCGTCTCGTGGCAAATCACACCTTCCCTCTTGACCTTCGAAAGGGTCCTTCACACCCTTGCTGTAACTCAAGAATTTCCCCGACATACCCGTCTCCACTCGAGAGGAACGCCGAGGATCCCGCCAACATCAAGATGAACCCCGTTTCCACCTCGTAGCTCGAGATATGGGTTCCTTTCCCTGCTTTGTCGGGAAAGTTTCCCGTCGTTCCCGTCACATCTCAAGAGGAGGCGCTCTACACAGGAAAATCGAGAGGAACTCCAGGGGACGTGCCACCATTCCCAAAGGGCCCCAATTGCCTGAGTCCACTCCAGAGGAACCTGATTTCCCTGCACTGCCTCGACTTGCATACCGAGTATGTACTAACACCAAGGTGGCATGTGTGACAGCCCTGTGGAAAACCGTCTTGGAAAAGCCTCGAGGGAAAGCCACAGATCCCTGTATCAAGGTGACGGGAAGCCTGACACTGCTGCTTCAGCTTGAGAGGAAAGACGAGTTGCATGTCCCCACTCGAGACAATGACTGACTCCCCTGTGGAGCCTCCACAATTACCCCAAGATCCATGTCAGCACTGGAGAGGAATATTCAGGTTCCGGCCTCGACTACACACGAGGTCTTAGGCCCTGGCACCAAAAGGAGAGGAATCCCCAGAGGCTCCTCGCAACTCGCATGGAGACTCGCATTGCCTGAGGCCAAAAGAGCGGGTGGCAACTCAGAAAGATCCAAGAGGTTCTTCCCTCCAGGCGAGATGAGGCTGTTTTCCCATCAGGCGTCTCGACGCAAATCACACCTTCCAGCTTGAACTTAGAAAGGGTCTTTCACACCCTTGCTGCAACTCAAGAAGTTCCCCGACATACCCGTTTCCACTCGAGAGGAACACCGAGGGTCCCGACAATATCAAGAGAAGCCCTGTGCTGCAACTCAAGAAGTTCCCCGACATACCCGTGTCCACTCGAGAGGAACACCGAGGGTCCCGACAATATCAAGAGAAGCCCCGTTTCTGCCTTGTTCGTTTCCTGCTTCGTCGGGAAAGGTTTTCCGGCATTCCCTTCGCATTTCAAGAGGAGGCGCTCTCCACAGGAAAGTCGAGAGGAACTCCAGTGGTCGTGTCACGAGTACCAAAGTCCCCCAAATATCTCAGTCCGCTCCAGAGGGACCTGATTTCCCTGCACTGCCTCGGCTTGAAAGGTGAGTATCGACTCACATCATGGTGGCACGTGTGACAGCCCTGTGGGAAAGCCTACTGGGAAAGCCTCGAGGGAAAGGCACAAATCCCTGTATCAACGCGCCAGGAAGACTGACACTGCTGCTCCAGCTCGGGAGGAGAGCTGACATGTGTCCCCAGTCGAGACGAGGACTGACTTGTCTGTGGAGCCTCCAGAAGTACCCAAAGATCAATGTCAGCTCTGGAGAGGAATCCTCAGGTTCCGGCCTCGATTCCACATGAGGTCTTAGGCCCTGGCACGGACTGGAGAGGAATCCCAAGAGGACCCTCGCAACTCGCATGGAGACTGGTCTTGCCTCAGGCCACAAGAGCAGGTCCCTGAGGTCCACGTCGTAACTGGAGAGGGACCCGCCACAACTCGAGAAAATCCAGGAGGTTCTCCCCTCCAGGCGAGATGAGGCCCTTTTCCGTGGAGGCGTATTGAGGCAAACCACACCTTCCATCTTGAACTTCGAAAGGGTCCTTCACACCCTTGCTGCAACTCAAGAAGTTCCCCGACATACTGTTCTACACTCAAGAAGAACACCGATGGTCCTGCCAACATCAAGAGGAGCCCCGTTTCTGCCTCGTATCTCGAGATGAGGGTTCCTTTCCCTGCTTCGTCGGGAAAGGATTCCCGCTGTACCTGTCGCATCTCAAGAGGAGGCGCTCTCTTAGGAAAGGCGAGAGGAACTCCAGGGGTGGTGCCACCGATCCCCAAGTCCCTCACATGTCTCAGTCCACTTCACAGGAACCTGATTACCAAGAACTGCCTCGACTTGCATGCCGAGTATCGACTCACAGCACGGCGGCACATGTGACAGCCCTATGGCAAAGCCTCGTGGGACAGCCTCAAGGGAAATCCACAGATACCTGTATCAACGCGACGGTAAGCCTGACACTGCTTCTCCAGCATGGGAGGAGAGCGGAGGTGCATGTCCCCACTCGAGACAAGGACTTACTCCCCTGTGAAGCCTCCAGAAGGTCCCCAAGATCCATGTCAGCACTGGAGAGGAATCCTCAGGTTTGGGACTCGACTTTACAGGAGGTCTTTGGCGCCAGCACCGACTGGAGAGGAATCCTGAGAGGCCCCTCGCAACTCGCATGGAGACTGGCATTGCGTGAGGCCAAAAGAGTGGGTCCCTGAGGTCCCGGTCATAACTCTAGAGGTATCTGCCGCAACTCGAGAAAATGCAGGAGGTTCTCACATCCAGGCGAGATGTGGCCCTTTTCCACTGAGGCATCTCGACGCAAATCACAACTTCCCTCTTGAACTTCGAAAGAGTCCTTCAAACCCTTGCTGCAACTCAAGAAGTTCCCTGACATAGCCGTCTCCACTCGAAAAGAACACCGAAGGAACCGCCAACTTCAAGAGGAGCCCCATTTGCACCGCCTAGCTCGAGATGAGTGTTCCTTGCCCTACTTCATCGACAAAAGGATTCCCGGCGTTCTCGTCGCATTTCAAGAGGAGGCGCTCTCCACAGCAAAGACGAGAGGAACTCCAGGGGTCGTGCCACCACTCAAAAAGTCCCGGATATGTCTCAGTCCTCTCCAGAGGAACCTGATTTCTCTGCACTGCATCAACTTGCACGATGAGTATCAACTCACACCACGGTGGCACGTGTGACAGCCCTGTGGGAAAGCCTCGTGGGAAAGCCTCGAGGGAAAGCCACAGATCCTTGTATCATTGGGTCGAGAAGCATGACACTGCTGCTTCAGCTCGTAAGGAAAGTGGACGTGCGTGTTCCCACTCTAGACGAGGACTGACTGCCCTCTGGAGCCTCCAGAAGTATCCAAGATACATGTCAGCACTGGAGAGGGAATCTCAGGTTCTCCCCTCGACTCCACACGAGGTCTTAGCCCAGGGACCTACTGGAGACGAATTCCGAGACGCCCCTCACAACTCGCATGGAGACTGGCCTTCATGAAGACACAGGAGCCGGTCCATGAGGTCCCCGTCGTCACTCGAGAGGGACCCGTCGTTACTCGAGAGGGACCACCAACAACTCGAGAAAATCCAGGAGATTTTCCCCTCCAGGCGAGATGAGGCCCTTTTCCACTGAGGCGTCTCGAGGCAAATCACACCTTCAGTCTTGCACTTTGAAAGGATCCTTGACACCCTTGCTGCAACTCAAGAAGTTCCCCGACATACCTTTCTCCACTCGAGAGAAACACGGAGGGTCCCATCCACAACAAGAGGAGCCCCGTTTCCGCCTCATAGCACGAGATGTGGGTTCCTTTCCCTGCTTCGTCGGGAAAGGATTCCCGGCGTTCCGTCGCATCTCAAGAGGAGGCGCTCTCCACAGGAAAGTCGAGAGGAACTCCAGGGGTCGTGCCACCATGTACAAAGTCCCCCAAGTGTCTCAGTCCATACCAGAGGAACCTGATTTACCTGCACTGCCTCGACGTGCATTCCGAGTATTGACTCACACTACGGTGGCACGAGTGACAGACCTGTGGGACAGTCTCGTTGGAAAGCCTCTAGAGGAAGCTACAGATCCCTGTGTCAAGGCAACAGGAAGCCTGACACTGCTAGTCCAGCTCGGGAGGAAAACGGACGTGCATGTTCCCACTTGAAAGGAGGACTGACTCCCCTGTGGAGCCTCCAAAAGTACCCCAAGTTCCATGTCAGCACTGGAGAGGAATGCTCAGGTTCCAGCCTAGACTCCACATGAGGTCATGGCCCCAGCACCGTCTGCAGAGGAATCCCGAGAGGCCCCTCGCAAGTCGCATGGAGAGTGCAATTGTCTGAGGCCACAAGAGCGGGTCCCTGAGGTACCCGTCGTAACGCGAGAGGGACGGGCCACAACTCGAGAAAATCCACGAGATTCTCCCCTCCAGGCGAGATGAGGCTCTTCTGTGCTGAGTCGTTTCGAGGCAAATCACACCTTCCCTCTGAAACTTCAAAAGGGTCCTTCACACGCTTGCTGCAACTCAAGAAGTTCCCCGACATACCCGTCTCCACTCGAGAGGCACGCTGAGGGTCCCGTCAACATCAAGAGGCGCCCCGTTTCCGCCTCGTAGCTTGAGGTGAGGCTTCCTTTTCCTGCTTCGTCGGCAAAGGATTCCCAGCGTTCCTGTTGCATCTCCAGAGGAGGCGCTCTCCATAGGAAAGTCGAGAGGAACTCCAGGGGTCGTGCCGCCATTCCCAAAGTCCCCCAAATGTCTCAGTCCACAGCAGAGGAACCTGAATTCCCTGCCCTGCCTCGACTTGCACGTCGATATCGACTCACACCACTTTCGCACGTGTGACAGCCCTGTGGGAAACTCTCATGGGAAAGCCTCGAGGAAAGGCCTCAGATCTCTGTATCAACGCGACGGGTAGCCTACATGGCTGCTCCAGGTCGGGAAGAAATCGGACGTGCATGTCCCCACTCGAGACGAGGACTGCCTCCCCTGTGGAGGCTTCAGAAGTACCCCAAGGTCCATTTCAGCACGGGAGAGGAATCCTCAGGTTCCGGCCTTGAATCTACACGAAGTCTTAGGCCCCAGCACCGACTGGAGAGGAATCCCGAGTGACCCCTGGAAACTCGCATGGAGACTGGCCTTGCCTGAGGCCACAAGAGCGGGTCCCTGAGGTCCCCGTCGTAAGTCGAGAGGGACCTGCCGCAACTCGAGAAACTCCAGGAGGTTCTCGCCTCCAGGCAAGATGAGGCCTTTTTCCGCTGAGGAGTCATAAGTCAAATCACACCTTCCCTCTTGAAATTCGAAAGGGTCCTTCAAACCCTTGCTGCAACTCAAGAAGTTCCCTGACATAGCCGTCTCCACTCGAGAGGAACACCGAAGGAACCGGCAACTTCAAGAGGAGCCCCATTTGCGCCCCCTAGCTCGAGATGAGTGTTCCTTGCCCTACTTCGTCAAGAAAGGATTCCTGGCGTTCTCGTCGCATTTCAACAGGAAGCGCTCTCCACAGGAAAGACAAGAGGAACTCCAGGGGTCGTGCCACCACTCCAAAAGTCCCAATATGCGTCAGTCCTCTCCAGAGGAACCTGATTTCTCTGCACTGCATCGACTTGCACGTCAAGTGTCAACTCACACCACGGTGGCACGTGTGACAGCCCTGCGGGAAAGCCTCGTGGGAAAGCCTCGAGGGAAAGCCACAGATCCCTGTATCAATGGGTCGAGAAGCCTGACACTGCTGCTTCAACTCGTGAGGAAAGCGGACGTGCATGTTCCCACTCTAGACGAGGACTGACTGCCCTCTGGAGCCTCCAGAAGTACCCCAAGTTACATGTCAGCACTGGAGAGGGAATTTCAGGTTCTCCCCCTCGTCTCCACACTAGGTCTTAGCCCCGGAACCTATGGGAGACGAATTCCGAGACGCCCCTCACAACTCGCATGGAAACTGGCCTTCATGAAGACACAGGAGCCGGTCCATTTGGTTCCCATCGTCACTTCAGAGGGACCCGTCGAAACTGGAGAGGGACCCGCTGCAACTCGAGAAAATCCAGGAGATTTTCCCCTCCAGGCGAGATGAGGCCCTTTTCCGCTGAGGCGTCTTGAGGCAAATCACACCTTAGGTCTTGCACTTCAAAAGGGTCCTTGACACCCTTGCTGCAACTCAAGAAGTTCCCCGACATACCCGTCTCCACTCAAGAGAAACACGGAGGGACCCGTGCACATCAAGAGGAGCCCCGTTTCCACCTTGTAGCACGAGATGTGGGTTCCTTTCCCTGCTTCGTCGGGAAAGGATTCCCGGCGTTCCGTCGCATCTCAAGAGGAGGCGCTCTCCACAGGAAAGTCACTAGGAACTCCAAGGGTCATGCCACCATTCCCAAAGTCCCCCAAATATCTCAGTCCATTCCAAAGGATCATGATTGCCCTGCAATGCCTCGAATTTCACCCCGAGTATCGACTCACACCACAGTGGCACGTGTGACAGCCCTGTGGGAAAACCTCGAGTTCAAGCCACAGATCCCTGTATTAATGCGACGTGAAGCCTGACACTGCTGCTCCAGCTCGGGAGAAAAGCAGACGTGCATGTCCCCTCTCGAGACGAGGACTGACTCCCCTGTGGAGCCTCCAGAAGTACCCCAAGATCCATGTCTGCACTGCAGAGGAATGCTCAGGTTCCGGCCTTGACACCACACCAGCTCTAGGCCCCGGCACCGACTGGACAGGAATCCCTAGAGGCCCTTAGCAACTCGCATGAAATCTGGCCTTCATGAAGACACAAGAGCGGATCCATGAGGTCCCCGTCGTCACTTGAGAGGGACCCGTCGTTACTTGACAGGGACCCGCAACAACTCAAGAAAATCCAGGAGGTTTTCCCCTCCAGGCGAGATGAGGCCCTTTTCCAATGAGGCGTTTTGAGGCAAATCACACCTTCAGTCTTGCACTTTGAAAGGGTCCTTGAAACCCTTGCTGCACCTCAAGAAGTTCCCCAACATAACTGTCTCCACTCGAGAGGAACACCGAGGGTCCCCCGAACATCAAGAGGAACCCAGTTACAGCCTCATAGCTCAAAGTGAGGGTTCTGTTCCCTGCTTCGTCGAGAAAAGATTCCCGGCGTTCACGTCGCATCTCAAGAGGAGGCGCTCTCCACAGGAAAGTGGAGAGGAACTCCAGGGGTCGTGCCACCATGCCCAAAGTCCCCCAAATGTCTCAGTCCATACCAGAGGAACCTGATTTACCTGCACTGCCTCCACGTGCATGCCGAGTATCGACTCACACTACGGTGGCACGAGTGACAGACCTGTGGGAAAGTCTCGTTGGAAAGCCTTGAGAGGAAGTGACAGATCCCTGTGTCAAGGCAACAGGAAGCCTGACACTGCTAGTCCAGCTAGGGAGGAAAACGGACGTGCATGTTCCCACTTAAAACGAGGACTGACTCCACTGTGGAGCCTCCAGAATTACCGCAAGATACATGTCAGCACTGGAGAGGGAATCTCATGTTCTCCCCTCGTCTCCACAAGAGGTCTTAGCCCCGGGACTTACTGTAGACGAATTCCTAGACGCCCCTCACAACTCGCATGGAGACTGGCCTTCATGAAGACACAGGAGCTGGTCCATTTGGTCCCCGACGTCACTCAAGAGGGACCCGTCGAAACTCGAGTGGGACCCGCTGCAACTCGAGAAAATCCAGGAGGTTTTCCCCTCCAGGCGAGATGAGGCCCTTTTCCGCTGAGGCATTTCGAGGCAAATCACACCTTCAGTCTTGCACTTCGAAAGGGTCCTTGAAACCCTTGCTGCAACTAAAGAAGTTCCCTGACATAGCTGTCTCCACTCAAGAGGAACACCGAGGGTCCCCCCAACATCAAGAGGAACCCCGTTTCAGCCTCGTAGCTCGAAGTGAGGGTTCCTTTCCCTGCTTCGTCGAGAAAAGATTCCCGGCGTTCCCGTCACATCTCAAGAGGAGGTGCTCTCCACAGGAAAGTGGAGAGGAACTCCAGGGGTCGTGCCACCATGTCCACAGTCCCCGAAATGTCTCAGTCCATACCAGAGGAACCTGATTTACCTGCACTGCCTCCATGTGCATGCCGAGTATCGACTCACACTACGGTGGCACGAGTGACAGACCTGTGGGAAAGTCTTGTGGGAAAGTCTTGTTGGAAAGCCTCGAGAGGAAGTGACAGATCCCTGTGTCAAGGCAACAGGAAGCCTGACACTGCTAGTCCAGCTCGGGAGGAAAATGGATGTGCATGTTCCCACTTGAAACGACGACTGACTCCACTGTGGAGCCTCCAGAATTACCCCAAGATACATGTCAGCACTGGAGAGGGAATCTCAGGTTCTCCCCTCGTCTCCACACGAGGTCTTAGCCCCGGGACCTACTGGAGACGAATTCCGAGACGCCCCTCACAACTCGCATGGAGACTGGCCTTCATGAAGACACAGGAGCCAGTCCATTTGGTCCCCGTCGTCACTTGAGAGGGACCCACCGCAACTTGAGAAAATCCAGGAGGTTTTCCCCTCCAGGCGAGATGAGGCCCTTTTCTGCTGAGGCGTCTCGAGGCAAATCACACCTTCAGTCTTGCACTTCGAAAGGGTCCTTGAAACCCTTGCTGCAACTCAAGAATTTCCCCGACATACCCATCTCCCCTCGAGAGAAACAAGGAGGGTCCCGTGCACATCAAGAGGAGCCCCGTTTCCGCCTCGTAGCACGAGATGTGGGTTCCTTTCCCTGCTTCATCGGGAAAGGATTCCTGGCGTTCTGTCGCATCTCAAGAGGAGGCGCTCTCCACAGGAAAGTCGCTAGGAACTCCAAGGGTCATGCCACCATTCCCAAAGTCCCCCAAAAGTATCAGTCCTTTCCAAAGGATCCTGATTTCCCTGCACTGCCTCGAATTTAACGCTGAGTATCGACTCACACCATGGTCGCACGTGTGACAGCCCTTTGGGTAAACCTCGAGTTCAAGCCACAGATCCCTGTATTAATGCGACGTGAAGCCTGACACTGCTGCTCCAGCTTGGGAGAAAAGCAGACGTGCATGTCCCCTCTCGAGACGAGGACTGACTCCCCTGTGGAGCCTCCAGAAGTACCCCAAGATCCATGTCTGCACTGCAGAGGAATGCTCAGGTTCCGGCCTTGACACCACACCAGCTCTAGGCCCCGGCACCTGCTGGACAGGAATCCCTAGAGGCCCTTAGCAACTTGCATGGAAACTGGCCTTCATGAAGACACAAGTGCGGGTCCATGAGGTCCCCGTCGTCACTCGAGAGGGACCGGTCGTAACTCGAGAGGGACCCGCCACAACTTGAGAAAATCCAGGAGGTTTTCCCCTCCAGGCGTGATGAGGCCCTTGTCTGCTGAGGCGTCTCGAGGCAAATCACACCTTCCCTGTTGACTTCGAAAGGCTCCTTCACACCCTTGCTGCAACTCAAGAAGTTCCCCGACATACACGTCTCCACACGAGAGGAATACTGAGGGTTCTGTCAACATCAAGAGGAGCCCTGTATCCGCCTCGTAGCTTGAGATGGGGGTTTCTTTCCAGCTTCTTTGTGAAAGGATTCCCATTGTTCCCGTCGCATCTCAAGAGAAGGCGCTTTCCACAGGAAAGTCGAGAGGAACTCCAGTGTTGGTGCCACCATTCCCAAAGTCCCCCGAATGTCTCAGTCCACGCCAGAGGAACCTGATTTCCCTGAGCTGCCTCGACTTGCACGCAGAGTATTGACTCACACCACGGTGGAACGTGTGACAGTCCTTTGGGAAAGGTTCATGGGAAAGCCTCGAGGGAAAGCCACAGATCCCTGTATCAATGCGACGGGAAGCCTGACCCTGCTACTCCCGCCAGGGAGGCAAGCGAACGTGCATGTCTCTACACGAGACGAGGACTGACTCCCCTGTGGAGCCTCCAGAAATTCCCCAAGATCCATGTAACCACGGAAGAGAAAGTCTCAGGTTCTGGCCTCATCTCCACACGAGGTACTCATGTACTGACCTCGACTCCAGATGAGGTTTTAGGCTCCGGCACCGACTTGAGAGGAATCCCGAGAGGCCCCTTACAACTCGCATGGAGACTGACCTTGCCTGAGGGTAGAAGAACAGGCCCCAGAGGTCCGCGTCGTAACTCGAGAGGGACCCGCCGCAACTCGAGAATATCCAAGATGTTCTCCCCTCCAGGCGAGATGAGGCCCTTTTCCGCTGAGGCGTCTCGAGGCAAATCACAAATTCCCTCTTGAACTTCAAAGGGTTCTTCACACACTTGCTGCAACTCAAGAAGTTCCCCGACATACCCGTCTCCATTCGAGAGGAACACCGAGGGTCCCGCCAACATCAAGAGGAGCCCCGTTTTCACCTCGTAGCTTCAGAAGAGGGTTCCTTTCCCTCCTTCGTCGGGAAAGGATTCCCGGCGTTTCCGTCGCATCTCAAGAGGAGGCGCTCTCCACAGGAAAGTCAAGAGGAACTCCAGGGGTCTTGTCACCATTCCCAAAGTCCCCCAAAGGTCTCAGTTCACTCCAGAGAATCTTGATTTCCCTGCACTGGCTCGACTTATTCCCTGAGTATCGATTCACACCACGGTGGCACGTGTGGCAGACATGTGGGAAAGCTTCGTGGGAAAGCCTAGAGGGAAAGCCACAGATCCCTGTATCAAGGCGACGGGAAGCCTGGCACTGCTACTCCAGGCCGGGAGGCAAGCGAACGTGCATGTCCCCACACAAGACGAAGACTAACTCCCTTGTGGAGCCTCCAGAAGGTCCCCAAGATCCATGTCAGCACTGGAAAGGAATCCTCAGGTTCTGGCCGCGACTCCACATGAAGTCTTAGGCCTCGGCACCGACTGGACAGGAATCCTGAGAGGCCCCTCGCAACTCGCATGGAGAATGGCCTTGCCTGAGGCCACAAGGGCAGTTCCCTGAGGTCCCCGTGGTAACTCGAGAGGGACCCACCACAACTCGAGAAAATCCTGGAGGTTCTCCCCTCCAGGCGAGATGAGGCCCTTTTCCGCTGTGGCGTCTCGAGGCAAATCACACCTTCCCTCTTGACTTCGAAAGGGTCCTTCACACCCTTGCTGCAACTCAAGAAGTTCCCTGACATACCCGTCTCCACTTGAGAGGAATACTGAGGGTTCCGCCAACATCAAGTGGAGCCCCGTTTCTGCCTAGTAGCTTGAGATAAGGGTTTCTTTCCAGCTTCTTTTGGAAAGGATTCCCGTCGTTCTCGTCGCATCTCAAGAGAAGGCGCTCTCCAAGGAAAGTCGAGAGGAACTCCAGTGTTGGTGCCACCATTCCCAAAGTCCGCCGAATATCTCAGTCCAAGCCAGAGGAACCTGATTTCCCTGAGCTGCCTCGACTTGCACGCCGAGTATCGACTCATACCACGGTGGCACGTGTGACAGTCCTTTGGGAAAGGTTTGTGGGAAAGCCTCGTGGTAAAGCCTCGAGGGAAAGCCACAGATCCCTGAATCAACCCGACGGGAAGCCTGACACTGCTACTCCAGCCCGGGAGGCAAGCGAACGTGCATGGCCCCACACGAGACGAGGACTGACTCCCCTTTGGAGCCTCCAGAAGGTCCCCAAGATCCATGTAACCATGGAAGAGGAAGTCTCAGGTTCTGGCCTCATCTCCACACTAGGTACTCAGGTACCGACCTCGACTCCAGACGAGGTTTTAGGCCCCAGCACCGACTTGAGAGGAATCCCGAGAGGCACCTTGCAACTCGCATGGAAACTGGCCTTGCCTGAGGGTACAAGAGCAGTCCCCAGAGGTCCCCGTCGTAACTCGAGAGGGACCCGCTGCAACTCGAGAATATCCCAGAGGTTCTCCCCTCCAGGCGAGATGAGGCCCTTTTCCGCTGAGGCGTCTTGAGGCAAATCACACTTTCAGTCTTGCACTTCGAAAGGGTCCTTGACACCCTTGCTGCAACTCAAGAAGTTCCCCGACATACCCGTCTCCATTCAATAGGAACACCGAGGGTCCAACAAACATCAAGAGGAGCCCCGTTTCCACCTCGTAGCTCCAGATGAGGGTTCCCATCGCATCTCACAAGGCGTTCTCCACAGGAAAGTCAAGAGGAACTCCAGGGGTCTTGCCACCATTCCCAAATTCCCCCAAACGTCTCAGTTCACTCCAGAGAATCCTGATTTCCCTGCACTTGCTCGACTTGTACCCTGAGTATCGATTCACACCATGGTGGCACGTGTGGCAGACATGTGGGAAAGCCTCGAGGGAAAGCCTCGAGGGAAAGCCGCAGACACCTGTATCAACGCGACGGGAACCCTGACACTGCTGCTCCAGCCCAGGAGGCAAGTGTATGTGCATGTCCCAACACGAGACCTGGACCAACTCCCCTTTGGAGGCTCCAGAACGTCCCCAAGATCCATGTAACCACTGAAGAGGAATTCTCAGGTTCTGGTCTCTTTTCCACACGAGGTACTCAGGTACCGACCTCGACTCGACACGAGGTTGTCGGCACCGGCACTGACTTGAGAGGAATCCCGAGAGGCCCTGTGCAACTCGCATGGAGACTGGACTTGCCTGAGGGTACAAGAGCAGGCCCCAGAGGTCCCCGTTGTAACTCGAGAGGGACCTGTCGTAACTCGAGAGGGACCCGCCGCAACTCGAGAAAATCCAGGAGGTTTTCCCCTCCAGGCGAGATGAGGCCCTTTTCCGCTGAAGAGACTCCAGGCAAATCACACCTTCCCTCTTGAACTTCGAAAGGGACCTTCACACACTTGCTGCAACTCAAGAAGTTCCCCGACATACCCGACTCCACTCTAGAGGAACACGGAGGGTCCCGTCAACATCAAGAGGAACCACATTTCCGCCTCGTAGGTCGAGGTGAGAGTTTCCTTTCCCTGCTTCATAGGAAAAGGATTCCGGCGTTCTGGTCGCAACTCAAGAGGAGGCCTTCTGCACAGGAAAGTGGAGAGGAACTACAGGGGTCGTGCCACCATTCCCAAAGTCCCCCAATGTCTCAGTAAACTCTAGAGGTTCCTGATTTCCTTGCACTTCCTCGAATTTCACGCCAGGTATCGACTCACACCACGGTGGCACGTGTGACAACCTTTTGGGAAAGCATCGATGGAAAGCCACAGTTCCATATATCAACGTGACGGAAAGCCTGACACTGCTTTTCCAGCTCGGGAGGAAAGCAGACGTGCATGTCCCCTCTCGAGACGAGGACTGACTCCCATGTGAATCTTCCAGAACTACCCCAAGATCCACATCAGCAGTGGAGAGGAATTCTCAGATTCCGGCCTTGACTCCTCATGAGGTCTAGGCCCCGGAAACGACTGGAGAGGAATCACGAGAGGCCTCTCGCAACTCGCATGGAGACTGGCCTAGTCTGTGGCCACTAGAGCGGGTTTCTGAGGTCCCCGTCGTAACTCAAGTGGGACCCACCGCAACTTGAGAAAATCCAGGAGGTTCTCTCCTCCAGGTGAGATGAGGCCCTTTCCCGCTGGGGCATCTCGAGGCAA
Organism: Damaliscus lunatus; assembly: GCA_006408505.1. Taxonomy (NCBI): domain Eukaryota; kingdom Metazoa; phylum Chordata; class Mammalia; order Artiodactyla; family Bovidae; genus Damaliscus; species Damaliscus lunatus. The sequence continues at coordinate 88,100 of SJXP01002874.1, read as the reverse complement.
ATCATACCTTCACTCTTGAACTTTGAAAGTGTCCTTCACACCCTTTCTGCAACTCAAGAAGTTCCCGGACATACCCGTCTCCACTCGAGAGGTACACCACGCGTTGCCCAAACATCAAGAAGAGCCCTGTTTCAGTCTCAGAGCTTCATGTGAGGGTTCCTTTCCCTGCTTCGTCGGGAAAGGATTCCCGGCGTTCCTGTCGCATCTAAATAGGAGGTGCTCACCACAGGAAACATGAGAGGAATTCCAGGGGTCGTGCCACAATTCCCAAAGTCCCCCAAATGTCTCTGTCCACTCCAGAGGAACCTGATTTTCTTGCACTGCCTCCACTTGCACGCCGAGTATCGACTCACACCAAGGTGGCACGTGTGACAACCCTGTGGGAATGCCTCATGGGAAAGCCTCGAGGGAAACCACAGATCTCTGTGTCAATGGGACAGGAAGCTTGACACTGCTGCTGCAGCTCGGGAGGAAAGCAACGTGCATGACCCCACTCAAGACGAGGACTGTCCTCCCTTTGGAGCCTCTAGAAGTACCCCCAAGATCCATGTCAGCAATGGAGAGGAAACCTCATGTTCCGGCCTGGACTCCACACGAGGTCTTTGACGCTGGCACCGACTGGAGAGGAATCCTGAGAGGCCCCTTGCAACTTGCATGGAGACTGGCCTTGCCTGAGGCCACAAGTGTGGTTCCCTGAGGTCCCCATCATACCTCGGGAGGGAACCGCGGCAACTTGAAAAAATCCAGGAGGTTCTCACCTCCAGGCGAGAGAAGGCCGTCTTTCACTGAGGCATCTCGAAGCAAATCACAGCTTCACCTTTGAACTTCGAAAGGGCCCTTCAACCCTGGCTGCAACTCAAAAAGTTCCCCGACATACCCGAATCCACTCGAGAGGAACATCTGGAGTCCCGCCAACATCAAGAGGAGCCCCGTTTCCGTCTCGTAGCTTAAGGTGAGGGTTCCTTTCGCTGCCTCTTCGGGAAGGGATTCCCGGCGTTTATGTCACATCTCAAGACAAGGCACTATCCACAGGAAAGTCGAGAGGAACTCCAGGGGTCATGCCACCATTTCTAAATTCCCCCAAATGTCTCAGTCCAGTCCAGAGGAACCTCATTTCCCTAAACTGCCTCGACTTGCATGCTGAGTATCGACAAACACCACAGTGGCACGTGTGACATCCTTGTGGGTTAGCCTCGATTGAAAGCCACAGTTCCCTGTATCAACGCGATGGAAAGCCTGACACCGCTGTTCCCGCTCAGGAGAAAAGCAGACGTGCATGTCCCCTGCCGAGACGAGGACTGACTCCCTGTGGAGCTTCCAGAAGTACCCCAAGGTCCATGTCAGCAGTGGAGAGGAATTCTCAGGTTCCAGCCTCGACTCCACACGAGGTCTAGGCCCCGACAACGACTGGAGAGGAATCACGAGAGGCCCCTCGCAACTCGCAAGGAGACTGGCATTTCCTGAGGCCAAAAGAGCGCGTCCCTGAAGTCCCCATCCTAACTCGAGAGGGACCTGCTGCAACTGTAGAAAATCTAGGAGATTTTCCACTCCAGACGAGATGAGGCCCTTTTCCGATGAAGCGACTCGAGGAAAATGACACCTTCCTTCTTGAACTACGATAGGGTCCTTCACACAATTGCTATAACCAAGAAGTTCCCCGACATACCCGGCTCCACTCTTGAGGAACAATGGAGGGTCCCATCAACATCAAGAGGAGCCCCATTTCCGCCTCGTAGCTCGAGGTGAAGGTTCCTTTCCCTGCTTCGTTGGGAAAGGATTCCGGCGTTCCGATCGCATCTCAAGAGGAGGCCTTCTGCACAGGAATGTCGGGAGGAACTCCAGGGATCGTGCCACCATTCCCAAAGTCCCCCAAATGTCTCAGTAAACTCCAGAGGTTCCTGATTTCCTTGCACTTCCTCTAATTTCACTCCAGGTATCAACTCACACCAAGGTGGCACGTGTGATAACCTTGTGGGAAAGCCTCGATGGAAAGCCACAGTTCCCTGTATCAACGCAACGGAAAGCCTGACATCACTGTTCCAGCTCGGGAGGAAAGCAGACGTGCATGTCCCCTCTCGAGATGAGGACTGACTCCCCTGTGGATCTTCCAGAACTACCCCAAGATCCACGGCAGCAGTGGAGAGGAATTCTCAGGTTCCGGCCTTGACTCCATACAAGGTCTATGCCTTGGCAACAACTGGAGAGGAATCACGAGAGGCCTCTCGCAACTCGCATGGCGATTGGCCTTGCCTGAGGCCACTAGAGCGGGTTCCTGAGGTCCCCGTCGTGACTCGAGTGGGACCCGCCACAACTTGAGAAAATCCAGGAGGTTCTCTCCTCCAGGAGAGATGAGGCAGTTTTCCACTGAGGCGTGTCGAAGCAAATCACAGCTTCACTTTTGAACTTCGAAAGGGTCCTTCAACCCTGGCTGCAACTCAAGAAGTTCCCGACATACCTGACTCCACTCGAGAGGAACACCTGGAGTCCCGCCAACATCAAGAGGCCCCCGTTTCCGCCTCATAGCTTGAGGTGAGGGTTCCTTTCTCTGCCTCTTTGGGAAAGGATTCCAAGCGTTTCTGTCGCATCTCAAGACGAGGCGCTCTCCACAGGAAAGTTGAGAGGAACTCCAGGGGTCGTGCCACCATTTTCAAATTACCCCAAATCTCTCATTCCACCCCAGAGGAACTTCATTTCCCTAAACTGCCTTGAATTGCATGCCGAGTATCGACTCACACCACGGTGGCACGTGTGACAGCCTTGTGGGAAAGCCTCGATTGAAGGCCACAGTTCCCTGTGTCAATGCGACGGAAAGCCTGACACCGCTGTTCCAGCTCAAGAGAAAAGCAGAGTTGCATGTCCCCTCTCAAGACGAGGATTGACTCCCCTGTGGAGATTCCAGAAGTACCCCAAGATCCATGTCAGCAGTGGAGAGGAATTCTCAGGGTCCGGCCTGGACTCCACACGAGGTCTAGGCCCCAACAATGACTGGAGAGGAATCCCGAGAGGCCTCTCGCAACTCGCATGGAGACTGGCCTTTCCTGAGGCCAAAAGTGCGGGTCCCTGAAGTCCCCATGGTAACTCGAGAGGGACCCGCCGCAACTCGAGAATATGCAGGAGGTTTTCCCCTCCAGGTGAGATGAGGCCCTTTTTCACTGAGGCGTCTCGAGGGAAATCACAGCTTCCCTCTTGAACTTCGAAAGGGTCCTTCCAACCCTTGCTGCACCTCAAGTAGTTTCCCGACATGCCCATCTCCACTCGTGAGGAACATGCAAGGTCCCGCCACCATCAAGAGGAGCTTCGTTTTAACCTCGTAGCTAGAGGTGAGGGTTCCTATACGTGCTTCATCGGGAAAGGATTCCCGGCTTTCCCATCGCATCTCAGAAAGAGCTGCTCTCCACAGGAAAGTCGAGAGGAACTCCAGGGGTTTGCCACCATTCCCAAAGTCCCCCAAATGTCTCAGTCCACTCCAGAGGAACCTGATTTCCCTGCACTGCCTCGATTTGCACAGCGAGTATTGACTCACACTACAGTGGCACGTGTGACAGCCCTGTTTGGAAGCCTCGTGGGAAAGCCTCGTGGGAAAGCCACATATCCCTGTATCAACACGACGGGAAGCCTTACACTGCTGCTCCATCTCGGGAGGAAAGCGGACATGCATGTTCCCACTTGAGACGAGGACTGACTTCCCTGTGGAGCCTCCAGAAGTATCCCAAGATCCATATCAGCACTGGAGAGGAATCCTCAGGATCTGGCCTCCAATCCACATGAGGTCTTAGACCCCGGCACCGACAGGAGAAGAATCCCGAGATGCCCCGCGCAACTCGCATGGAGACTGGCCTTGCCTGTGGCCACAACAGCGGGTCCCTGAGGTCCCCGTCGTAACTCGAGAGGGACCCATCGTAACTCGAGAGGGATCCACTGCAACTCGAGAAAATCCAGGAGGTTTTCCCCTCCAGGCAAGATGGGGCCCTTTTCCGCTGAAGCGACTCGAGGCAAATCACACCTTCCTTCTTGAACTACGATAGGGTCCTTCTGACACTTGCTGCAACTCAAAAAGTTCCCCGACATACCCGACTCCACTCTAGAGGAACACGGAGGGTCCCGTCAACATCAAGAGGAACCCCATTTCCGCCTCGTAGCTCGAGGTGAGGGTTCCTTTCCCTGCTTCGTCGGGAAAGGATTCCGGCGTTCTGGTCGCATCTCAAGAGGAGGCCTTCTGCACAGGAAAGTCACTAGGAACTCCAAGGGTCATGCCACCATTCCCAAAGTCCCCCAAATGTCTCAGTCCATTCCAAAGGATCCTGATTTCACTGCACTGCCTCGAATTTCACGCCGAGTATCGACTCACACCACGATGGCACATGTGACAGCCCTGTGGGAAAACCTCGAGTTAAAGGCACAGATCCTTGTGTCAACGTGACGTGAAGCCTGACACTGCTGCTGCAGCTCGAGAGGAAAGGAGATGTGCATGTCCCCTCTCGAGACGAGGACTGACTCCCCTGTGGAGCCTCCAGAAGTACCCCAAGATCCATGTAAGCCCTGCAGAGGAATGCTCAGGTTCCATCCTTGACACCACACGAGGTCTAGGCCCCGGCACCGACTGGAGAGGAATCCCTAGAGGCCATTAACAACTAGCATGGAGACTGGCCTTGCCTGAGGCCACAAGTGCGGGTCCCTGAGGTCCTCATTGTAACTCGAGAGGAACCCACCACAACTCGAGAATATCCAGGAGGGTTTCCCCACCAGGCGAGATGAGACCTTTTTCTGCTGAGGCGTCTCGAGGCAAGTCACACCTTCCCTCCTTAAATTCGAAAGGGTCCTTCACACCCTTGCTGCAACTCAAGAGGTTCCCCGACATAACCGTCTCCACATGCGAGGAACACCGAGGGTCCCCACAACATCAAGAGGAACCCGATTTCAGCCTAGTTGCTCGAAGTGAAGTTTCCTTTCCCTGCTTCGTCGAGAAAACATTCCTGGCATTCCCGTCGCATCTCAAGAGAAGGGGCTCTCCAAAGGACAGTCGAGAGGAACTCCAGGGGTCGTGCCACCATGCCCAAAGTCCCCCAAATGTCTCAGTCCATACCAGAGGAACCTGATTTACCTGCACTGCCTCGACGTGCATGCAGAGTATCGACTCATACTATGGTGGCACGTATGACAGCACTGTGGAAAAGCCTCGTGGGAAAGCCTCGTGGGAACGCTTCAAGGAGAAACCACAGATTCCTTCATCAACACCACGGGAAGCCTGACAATGCTGCTCCAACTAGAGAGGAAAGCGGACGTGCATGTTCCCAATCGAGACGAGGACTGACTTCCCTGTGGAGCCTCCAGAAATACCCCAAGCTCCATGTCAACACTGGAGAGGTCACCTCAGGTTCTGTCCTCAACTCCACATGAGGTTTCAGGCCCCGGCAATGACTGGAGAGGAATCCTGAGAGGCCCCTCACAACTCGCATGGAGACTGGCCTTTCCTGGGGCCAAAAGAGCGGGTCAGTGAGGTCCCCGTTGTAACTTGAGAGGGACCCGCCGCAACTCGAGAATATCCAGGAGGTTTTCCCCTCCAGGCGAGGTGAGGCCCTTTTTTGCTGAGGCATCTCGAGGAAAATCACACCTTCCCTCTTGAACTTCGAAAGTGTCCTTCCAAACCTTGCTGCAACTCAAGTAGTTCCCCGACATACCCATCTCCACTCGAGAGGATCAGCGAAAGTCCCGCCAACATCAAGAGGAGCTTCGTTTTCGCCTCGTAGCTAGAGGTGAGGGTTCCTATACCTGTTTCATCGGGAAAGGATACTCGGCGTTCCCGGCGCATCCCAGGAAGAGGTGCTCTCCACAGGAAAGTCGAGAGGAACTCCAGGGGTCTTGCCACCTTTGCCAAAGTCCCCCAAATGTCTCAGTCCACTGCAGAGGAACCTGATTCCCCTGCACTGCCTCGATTTGCATGGCGAGTATTGCCTCACACCACAGTGGCACGTGTGACAGCCCTGTTGGAAAGCCTCATGGGAAAGTCTCGTGGGAAAGCCTCGAGGGAAAGCCACATATCCCTGTATCAATGCGACGGGAAGCCTGACACTGCTTCTCCAGCTCGGGAGGAAAGCGGACCTGCATGTTCCCATTCGAGACGAGGACTGACTTCCCTGGGGAGCCTCCGGAAGTATCCCAAGATCCATGTCAGTACTGGACAGGAAGCTTCATGTTCCAGGCTGGAATTCACACGAGGTCTTAGGCCCCGGAATCGACTGGAGAGGAATCCCAAGAGGCCATTCCCAACTCACATGGAGACTGGCCTTTCCTCAGGCCACAAGAGCGGCTCCAAGAGGTCTCCGTCGTAACTCGAGAGGGACCCGCCGCAAGTCGAGAAACTCCAGGAGGTTCTCCCCTCCAGTGGAGATGAGTCCCCTTTCTGCTGAGGCGTCTCGAGGCAAATCACACCTTCCCTCTTGAACTTCGAAAGGGTCCTTCACACTCTTGCTGAAACTCTAGAATTTCTGCCACACACCTGGCTCCACTCCAGAGGAACACCAAGGGTCCCGTCAACATAAAGAGTAGCCTCGTTGTGGTCTCGAAGCTCGAGATGAGGGTTCATTTCCCTGCTTCGTCGGGAAAGGATTCCCGGCATTCCTGTCGCATCTCAAGAGGAGGCGCTCTCCAGAAGAAAGTTGAGAGGAGCTCCACGGGTCGTGTCACCATTCACAAATTCCCCCAGATATCTCAGTCCACTGCAGAGGACCGGGACTTTTCTGCACTGCCTCGACTTGGATGTCGAGTATCAACTCACACCACCGTGGCACGTATGACAGCCCTGTGTGAAAGCCTCGTGGGAACGCTTGAAGGAAAAACCACAGATTCCTTCATCAATACCACGGGAAGCATGACAATGCTGCTCTAGCTAGAGAGGAAAGCGGACGAGCATGTTCCCAATCTAGGCGAGGACTGACTTCCCTGGGGAACCTCCAGAAATACCCCAAGCTCCATGTCAGCACTGGAGAGGTCTCCTCAGGTTCTGTCCTCAACTCCACATGAGGTTTTAGGCCCCAGCAACGACTGGAGAGGAATCCCGAGAGGCCCCTCGCAACTCGCATGGAGACTGGCCTTTCCTGGGGCCAAAAGAGCGGGTCAGTGAGGTCCCCGTCATAACTTGAGAGTGACCCGCTGCAACTCGAGAATATCCAGGAGGTTTTCCCCTCCAGGCGAGGTGAGGCCCTTTTTCACTGAGGCGTCACGAGGAAAATCACACCTTCCCTCTTGAAGTTCGAAAGTGTCCTTCCAACCCTTGCTGCAACTCAAGTAGTTCCCCGACATACCCCTCTCCACTCGAGAGGAACACCGAAGTCCCGCCAACATCAAGAGGAGCCCCATTTCCGCCTCATAGCTCGAGGTGAGGGTTCCTTTCCCTGCTTCGTCGGGAAAGGATTCCGGCGTTCCGATCGCATCTCAAGAGGAGGCCTTCTGCACAGGAAAGTCGAGAGGAACTCCAGGGGTCGTGCCACCATTCCCAAAGTCCCCAAATGTCTCAGTAAACTCCAGAGGTTCCTGATTTCCTTGCACTTCCTCGAATTTCACACCAGGTATCGACTCACACCATGGTGGCACGTGTGATAGCCTTATGGGAAAGCCTCGAAGGAAAGCCACAGTTCCCTGTATCAACGCGACGGAAAGACTGACATCGCTGTTCCAGCTCGGGAGGAAAGCAGACGTGCATGTCCCCTCTCGAGATGAGGACTGACTCCCCTGTGGAGCTTCCAGAAGTACCGCAAGATCCATGTCAGCACTGGAGAGGAATGCTCAGGTTCCGGACTCGACTCCACATGAGGTCTAGGCCCCGACAATGACTTCAGCGGAATCACCACAGACCCCTCGAAACTCGCATGGAGACTGGCCCTTCCTGAGTCCAAAAGAGCGGGTCCCTGAAGTTACCATCATAACTCGAGAGGGACCCGCTGCAACTCGAGAATATGCAGGAGATTTTCCCCTCCAGGCGAGATGAGGCTCTTTTTCGCTGAGGCGTCTCAAGGGAAATCACACCTTCCCTCTTGAACTTTGAAAGGGTCGTTCAAACCCTTGCTGCAACTCAAGTAGAACCCCGACATACCCGTCTCCACTCGAGAGGAACACCGAAGGTCCCGCCAACGTCAAGAGGAGCTTCATTTTCGCCTCGTAGCTAGAGGTGAGGGTTCCTATCCCTGCTTCGTTGGGAAAGGATTCCCGGCGTTCCCGTTGCATCTCAGAAAGAGATTCTCTCCACAGGAATGTCGAGAGGAACTCCAGGGGTCTTGCCACCTTTCCCAAAGTCCCCCAGATGTCTCAGTCCACTCCAGAGGAACCTGATTTCCCTGCACTTCCTCGATTTTCAAGGCGAGTATTGACTCACACTACAGTGGCACGTGTGACAGCCCTATTGGAAAGCCTCGTGGGGACGCCTCGAGGGAAAGCCACATATCCCTGTATCAACACGACGGGAAACCTGACACTGCTTCTCCAGTTCGGGAGGAAAGCAGACATGCTTGTTCCCACTCGAGACAATGACTGACTCCCCTGTGGAGCCTCCAGAAGTATCCCAAGATCCATGTCAGCACTGGAGAGGAATCATCAGGATCTGGCCTCGAATCCACACCAGGTCTTAAACCCCGGCATCGACTGGAGAGGAAACCCGAGATGCCCCTCACAACTCGCATGGAGACTGGCCTTGCCTGAGGCCACAACTGCGGGTCCCTGAGGTCCCCGTCGTAACTCGAGAGGGACCCGTCATAACACGAGAGGGATCCGCCGGCACTCGAGAAAATCCAGGAGGTTTTCCCCTCCAGGCGAGATGAGGCCCTTTTCCGCTGAAGCGACTCGAAGCAAATCACACCTTCCTTCTTGAACTTCGTTCGATAGGGTCATTCAGACACTTGCTGCAACCAAGAAGTTCCCCAACATACCCGACTCCACTCTAGAGGAACACGGAGGGTCCCGTCAACATCAAGGGGAGCCCCATTACCGCCTTGTAGCTCGAGCTGAGGGTTCCTTTCCCTGCTTCATCGGGAAAGATTCCGGCATTCCGGTCGCATCTCAAGAGGAGCCCTTCTGCACAGGAAAGTCGAGAGGAACTCCAGGGGTCATGCCACCATTCTCAAAGTCCGCCAAATATCTCAGTAACCTCCAGAGGTTAAATATTTCCTTGCAATTCCTCGAATTTCACGACAGGTATCGATGCACACCACGGTGTCACGTGTGACAGCCTTGTGGGAAAGATCTATGGAAAGCAAGAGTTCCCTGTATCAACGCGACCGAAAGCATGACACCGCTGTTCCAGCTAGGGAGGAAAGCAGACGAGCATGTCCCCTTTCAAGACGAGGACTGACTCCACTGTGGATCTTCCAGAACTACCCCAAGATCCACGGCAGCAGTGGAGAGGAATTCTCAGGTTCTGGCCTTGACTCCACACGAGGTCTATGCCTCGGCAACGACTGGAGAGGAATCACGAGAGGCCTCTTGCACCTCGCATGGAGATTGGCCTTGCCTGAGGCCACTAGAGCGGGTTCCTGAGGTCCCCGTCGTGACTCGAGTGGGACCCGCCACAACTTGAGATAATCCAGGAGGTTCTCTCCTCCAGGAGCGATGAAGCAGTTTTCCACTGAGGCGTGTCGAAGCAAATCACAGCTTCACTTTTGAACTTCGAAAGGGTCCTTCAACCCTGGCTGCAACTCAAGAAGTTCCCCGACATACCCAACTCTACTCCAGAGGAACACCTGGAGTCCCGCCAACATCAAGAGGACCCCCGTTTCCGCCTCGTAGCTTGAGGTGAGGGTTCCTTTCCGTGCCACATCGGGAAAGGATTCCTGGCGTTTCTGTCGCATTTCAAGATGAGGCGCTCTCCACAGGAAAGTCGAGAGGAACTCCAGGGGTCGTGCCACCATTTTCAAATTACCCCAAATGTCTCATTCCACCCCAGAGGAACTTCATTTCCCTAAACTGCCTTGAATTGCATGCCGAGTATCGACTCACACCACGGTGGCACGTGTGACAGCCTTGTGGGAAAGCCTCGATTGAAGGCCACAGTTCCCTGTGTCAATGCGACGGAAAGCCTGACACCGCTGTTCCAGCTCAAGAGAAAAGCAGAGTTGCATGTCCCCTCTCAAGACGAGGACTGACTCCCCTGTGGAGATTCCAGAAGTACCCCAAGATCCATGTCAGCAGTGGAGAGGAATTCTCAGGGTCCGGCCTGGACTCCACACGAGGTCTAGGCCCCGACAGCGACTGGAGAGGAATCCCAAGAGGCCCCTCGCAACTCGCATGGAGACTGGCCTTTGCTGAGGCCAAAAGTGCGGGTCCCTGAAGTCCCCGTGGTAACTCGAGAGGGACCCACCGCAACTCGAGAATATGCAGGAGGTTTTCCCCTCCAGGTGAGATGAGGCCCTTTTTCGCTGAGGCGTCTCGAGGGAAATCACAGCTTCCCTCTTGAATTTCGAAAGGGTCCTTCCAACCCTTGCTGCACCTCAAGTAGTTTCCCGACATGCCCATCTCCATTCGTGAGGAACAAGCAAGGTCCCGCCACCATCACGAGGAGCTTCGTTTTAAACACATAGCTAGAGGTGAGGGTTCCTATACGTGCTTCATCGGCAAAGGATTCTCAGCATTCCCATCGCATCTCAGAAAGAGGTGCTCTCCACAGGAAAGTGGAGAGGAACTCCAGGGTTCTTGCCACCTTTCCCAAAGTCCCCCAAATGTCTCAGTCCACTCCAGAGGAACCTGATTTCCCTGCACTGCCTCGATTTGCACAGCGAGTATTGACTCACACTACAGTGGCACGTGTGACAGCCCTGTTTGGAAGCCTTGTGGGAAAGCCTCGTGGGAAAGCCACATATCCCTGTATCAACACGATGGGAAGCCTTACACTGCTGCTCCATCTCAGGAGGAAAGCGGACGTGCATGTCCCCATACCAGACGAGGACTGACTCCCCTATGGGGCCTCCAGAAATACCCCAAGATCCATGTCATCACTGGAGAGGAAATCTCAGGTTCCGGTCTGAAATTCTCAGGAGGTTTTAGGCCCCAGCAACGACTGGAGAGGAATCACGAGAGGCCCTCGCAACTCTCATGGAGACTGGCTTTCCCTGAGGCCACAAGAGCGGGTCCCTGAGGTTCCCATCGTAACTCGAGAAGGACCCGCCGTAACTCGAGAAAATCCAGAAGGTTCACTCCTCCAGGCGAAAGGAGGCCCTTTTCCAATGAGGCATCACGGAGCAAATCACAGCTTCCCTCTTGAAGTTCCAAAGGGTCCTACACACCCTTGCTGCAAATCAAGAAATTCCCCGACATACACGTCTCCACTCAAGAGGAACACCTAGGGTCCTGCCAACATCCAGTGGAGCCCCATTTCCGCCTCGTAGCTCGAGATGAGGGTTCCTTTGCCTGCTTCGTCGGGAAAGGATTCCCGGCATTCTGGTCGCATCTCAAGAGGAGGCGCTCTCCACAGGAAAGTCACTAGGAACTCCAAGGGTCATGCCACCATTTCCAAAGCCATCAAATGTCTCAGTCCACTCCAAAGGATCCTGATTTCCCTGCACTGCCTCGAATTTCATGCCGAGTATTGACTCGCCCCACGGAGGCACTTGTGACAGCCCTGTGGGAAAACCTTGAGTTAAAGCCACAGATCCCTGTATCAATGCGACGTGAAGCCTGACACTGCTGCTCCAGGTCGGGAGGAGAGCGGACGTGCATGTCCCCTCTCGAGACGAGGACTGACTCCCCTGTGGAGCCTTCAGAAATACCCCAAGTTCCCAGTCAGCCCTGGAGCGGGATCCTCAGTTTCCAGCCTTGACACCACACGAGGTCTAGGCCCCGGCACCGACTGGAGAGGAATCCCTAGAGGCCCTTAGCAACTCGCATGGAGACTTGCCTTGCCTGAGGCCAAAAGAGCGGGTCCCTGAGGTCCCCGTGGCAACTCGAGAGGGACACACAACAACCCGAGTTTGTCCAGGAGGTTTTCCCCTCAGCGAGATTAGGCCTTTTTCCGCTGAGGCGTCTCGAGGGAAATCACACCTTCCCTCTTGAACTTCCAAAAGGTCCTTCACATCCTTCCTGCAACTCAGGAAGTTCCCCGACATACCTGTCTCCACTCGAGGGAACACCGAGGGTCCCGGCATCATTAAGAGGAGCCCCGTTTCCGACTTGTAGCTCGAGGTGAGGGTTCTTTCCCTGCTTCGTCGGGAAAGAATGCCCTGCATTCCCGTCGAATCTCGAGAGGAGGCGCTCTCCACAGGAAAGTCGAGGTGCACTCCTGGGGTCGTGCCAGCATTCAAAAGTCCCCCAGTGGTCGTAGTCCACTCCAGAGGAACCTGATTTCCATGCACTGCGTCGACTTGCACGCCGAGGATCGACTCACACCACGGTGGCACTTGTGACAACCCTGTGGGAAAGCCTCGAGGGAGAGCCACAGATCCCTGTATCAACGCGACGGGAAGCCTGACACTGCTGCTCCAGCTCGGGAGGAAAGCGGACGTGCATGTCCCCATTCGAGACGAGGGCTGACCCCCTGTGGAGCCTCCAGAAGTACCCCAAGATCCATGTCAGCACTGGAGAGGAATCCTCAGGTTCCGGCCTCGACTCCACACGAGGTTTTAAGCCCCGGCACCGACTGGAGAGTCATCGCGAGAAACCCTTCACAACTCGCATGGAGACTGGCTTTGCCTGAGGCCACAAGAGCGGGTCCCTGAGGTTCCCGTCGTAACCCGAGAAGGACCCGCCGTAACTCGAGAAGGTGCCGCCGTAACTCGAGAAAATCCAGGAGGTTCGCTCCTCCAGGCGAAAGGAGGCCCTTTTCCAATGTGGCATCACCGGGCAAATCACAGCTTCCCTCTTGAAGTTCCAGAGGGTCCTACACACCCTTGCTGCAACTCAAGAAATTCCCCGACATGTCCGTCTCACCTCGAGAGGAACCCCGAGGGTCCCGCCAACATCTAGCGGAGCCCCATTTCCGCCTCGTAGCTCGAGATGAGGGTTCCTTTGCCTGCTTCGTCGGGAAAGGATTCCCGGCGTTCGGGTCGCATCTCAAGAGGAGGCGCTCTCCACAGGAAAGTCACTAGGAACTCCAAGGGTCATGCCACCATTTCCAAAGTCCCTCAAATGTCTCAGTCCACTCCAAAGGATCCTGATTTCCCTGCACTGCCTCAAATTTCATGCCGAGTATTGACTCGCCCCACGGAGGCACTTGTGACAGCCCTGTGGGAAAACCTCGAGTTAAAGACACAGATCCCTGTATCGATGCGACGTGAAGCCTGACACGGCTGCTCCAGCTTGGGAGGAAAGCGGACGTGCATGTCCCCTCTCGAGACGAGGACTGACTCCGCTGTGGAGCCTTCACAAGTACCCCAAGTTCCATGTCACCACTGGAGCGGAATCCTCAGGTTCCGGCCTTGACACCACACGAGGTCTAGGCCCCGGCACCGACTGGAAAGGAATCCCTAGAGGCCCTTAGCACCTCGCATGGAGACTTGCCTTGCCTGAGGCCAAAATAGCGGGTCCCTGAATTCCCAGTGGCAACTCGAGAGGGATAGACAACAACTCGAGAATGTCCAGGAGCTTCTCCCTTCCAGGCGAGAGGAGTCCCTTTTCAGCTGAGACGTCCCAGGGCAAAACACACCTTCCCTCTTGAACTTCGAAAGGGTCCTTCACACCCTTGCTGCAACTCATGAAGTTCCCTGACATACCCGTCTCCACTGGAGAGGAACAACGAGGGTACCGTCAGCACACAGATGAACCCTGTTTCAGCCTCATAGCTCGAGGTCAGGGTTGCTTTCCATGCTTCGTCGGGAAAGGATTCCCTGTGTTCCCGTCAGTTCTCAAGAGACGGCGCTCTCTACAGAAAAGTCTAGGGGAACTCCAAGTGTCGTACCACCATTCCCAAAATCCCCCAATTGTCTCAGTCCACTCCAGAAGAACCTGAACTGCCTGCTCTGCCTCGACTTGCATGCCGAGGATCGACTAACACCATGGTGACCCTCGTGAGAGCCCTGTGGGAACGTGTCGTGCGAAAGACTCGAGGGAAAACCACAGATCGCTGTATCAACGTGACGGGAAGCCTGACAGCGCTGCTCCAAAACGGGAGGAATGCGGACGTGCATGTCCCCATTCGAGACGAGGGCTGACCCCCTGTGGAGCCAACAGAAGTACCCCAAGATCCATGTCAGCACTGCAGAGGAATCCTCAGGTTCCGGCCTCGACTCCACACGAGGTCTTAGGCCCCGGCACCGACTGGAGAGTCATCGGGAGAAAGCTTTCACAATTCGCATGGAGACTGGCTTTGCCTGAGACCACAAGAGCGGGTCCCCGAGGTCCCCGTGGCAACTCGACAGGGACACGCAACAACTCGAGAAACTCCAGGAGCTTCTCCCTTCCAGGCGAGAGGAGGGCCTTTTCCACTGAGATGTCCCAAGGCAAATCACACCTTCCCTCTTGAAATTCGAAAGTGTCCTTCATACCCTTGCTGCAACTCATGAAGTTCTCCGACATACCTGAGGGGACATGCCCTCGTCTCGAATGGGGACATGCACTTCTGCTTTCTTCCCGAGCTGGAGCAGCAGTGTCAGTCTTCCCGTCTCGTTGATCCAGCCATCTGGGGCTTTCCCTCGGGGCTTTCGCACAAAGCTTTCCATAAGGCTCTCACGAGGGTCACCATGGTGTGAGTTGATCCTCAGCATGCAAGTAGAGGCAGTGCAGGCAGTTCAGGTTTTTCTGGAGACGACTGAGACTTCTGGGGGAATTTGGGAATGGTGGTACGACCCTTGGAGTTCCTCTAGACATTTCTGTAGAGAGCACCATCTCTTGAGAAGCGACAGGAACGCAGGGAATCCTTTCCCAACAAAGCATGGAAAGGAACCCTCACGTCGAGCTACGAGGATGAAAGAGGGTTCATCTTGATGCTGACGGTACCCGCGGGGTTCCTCTCAGGTGGAGACGACTATGTCAGGGAACTTCATGAGTTTCAGCAAGGGCGTGAAGAACCCTTTCGAAGTTCAAGAGGGAAGGTGTGGTTTGCCTTGGGACGTCTCAGCGGAAAAGGGCCTCCTCTCGCCTGGAAGCGAGAAGCTCCTGAACTTTCTCGAGTTGTTGTGTGTCCCTCTCGACTTGCCACGGGGATCTCAGGGACCCGCTCTATTGGCCTCAGGCAAGGCAAGTATCCATGCGAGTTGCTAAGGGCCTCTAGGGATTCCTCTCCAGTCGCTGCCGGGGCCTAGACCTTGTGTGGTGTCAAGGCCGGAACCTGAGGATTCCGCTCCAGTGCTGACATGGAATGGGGTACTTCTGAAGTCTCCACAGGGGAGTCAGTCCTCATCTCCAGAGCGGACATGCACGTCTGCTTTCTTCCCGAGGTGGAGCAGCAGTGAGAGGCTTCACGTCGCATTGATACAGGGATCTGTGGTGCTAACACGAAATTTTCTCACAGGGCTGTCACAAGTGCCTCCGTGGTGCGAGTCAATACTTGGCATGAAATTCGAGGCAGTGCAGGGAAATCAGGATCCTTTGGAGTGGACTGAGACATTTGAGGGACTTTGGAAATGGTGGCAGGACCCTTGGAGTTCCTAGTGACTTTCCTGTGGAGAGCGCCTCCTCTTGAGATGCGTCGGGAACGCTGGAAATCCTTTCGCGACGAAGCAGGCAAAGGAACCCTCATCTCGAGCTACGAGGCGGAAATGGGGCTCCACTAGATGTTGATGGGACCCTAGGTGTTCCTCTCGAGGGGAGACGGGGATGTCGGGGAATTTCTAGATTTGCAGCAAGGGTGTGTAGCACCCTCAGGAACTTCAAGAGGGAAGCTGTGATTTGCCCCGTGATGCCTCATTGGAAAAGGGCCTCCTTTCGCCTGGAGGAACGAACCTCCTGGATTTTCTCAAGTTATGGCGGGTCCTTCTCGGGTTACGACGGGAACGTCAGGGATCCGCTCTTGTGGCCTCAGGCAAAGCCAGTCCCATGCGAGTTGTGAAGGGTTTCTCGTGATGACTCTCCAGTCGGTGCCGGGGCCTAAGACCTCGTATGGAGTCGAGGCCGGAACCTGAGGATTCCTCTTCAGTGCTGACATGGATCTTGGGGTACTTCTGGAGGCTCCACAGGGGGTCAGCGCTCTTCTCGAATGGGGACATGCACGTCCGCATTCCTCCCGAGCTGGAGCAGCAATGTCAGGCTTCCCGTAGCGTCGATACAGGGATCTGTAGCTCTCCCTCGAGGCTTTCCCACAGGGTTGTCACAAGTGCCACCGTGCTGTGAGTTGATACTCGGCATGCAAGTCGATGCAGTGCATGGAAATCAGGTTCCTCTGGAGTGGACTAGGACCACTGGGGGACTTTTGAATGGTGGTACGACTCCAGGAGTGCACCTCGACTTTCCTGTGGAGAGCGCCTCCTCTTGAGATTTGACGGGAATGCCGTGCATTCTTTCCCAATGAAGCAGGGAAAGGAACCCTCACCTCGAGGTACGAGGCGGAAACGGGCCTCCCCTTGATGTTGGCGGGACCCTCGGTGTTCCTCTCGAGCGGAGACGGGTATGTCGGGGAACTTCTTGAGTTGCAGCAAGCGTGTGAAGGACCCTTTCGAAGTTTAAGAGGGAAGGTGTGATTTGCTCGAAATGACTCAGCGGAAAAGAGCCTCATCTCGCCTAGAGGCGAGAACCTCCTGGATTTTCTCGAGTTGCGGCCCGTCCCTCTCGAGTTACGACGGGTACCTCAGGGACCCGCTCTTGTGGCCTCAGACAATTGCAGTCTCCATGCGAGTTGCGAGGGGCCTCTCGGGATTCCTCTGCAGACGGTGCCGGAGCGAAGACCTCGTGTGGAGTCGAGGCTGTAACCTGAGGTTTCCTCTCCAGTGCTAACATGGATCTCGGGGTACTTCTGGAGGCTCCACAGGGGAGTCAGTCCTCGTTTCAAGTGGGAACATGCACGTCCGTTTTCCTCCCGAGCTGGACTAGCAGTGTCAGGCTTCCTGTTGCTTTGACACAGGGATCTGTAGCTTTCTCTCGAGGCTTTCCAAGGAGACTTTCCCACAGGTCTGTGACTCATGCCACCGTAGTGTGAGTCGATACTCGGCATGCACGTCGAGGCAGTGCAGGTGAAGCAGGTTCCTCTGGTATGGACTGAGACATTGGGGGACTTTGGGAATGGTGGCACGACCCCTGGAGTTCCTCTCGTCTTTTCTACGGAGAGCGCCTCCTCTTGAGATGCGACGGGAACGCCGGGAAGCTTTTCTCGACGAAGCAGGGAAAGCAACCCTCACTTCGAGCTACGGGGCTGAAACGGGGTTCCTCTTGATGTTGCCGGGACCCTCGGTGTTCCTCTCGAGTAGAGACGGTTATATCGGGGAACTTCTTGAGTTGCAGCAAGGGTGTGAAGGACCCTTTCAAATTTAAGGAGGGAAGGTGTGACTTGCCTCGAGACGCCTCAGTGGAAAAAGGTCTCATCTCGCCTGGAGGGGAAAACCTCCTGGATATATTCGAGTTGCGGCGGGTTCCTCTCGAGTTACGACGGGGACCTCAGGGACCCGCTCTTGTGGCCTCAGGCAAGGCCAGTCTCCATGCGAGTTGATAAGGGCCTCTAGGGATTCCTCTCCAGTCGGTGCCGGGTCCTAGATCTCGTGTGGTGTCAAGGCCGGAACCTGAGCATTTGTCTCCAGTGCTGACATGGACCTTGGGGTACTTCTGGAGGCTGCACAGGGGAGTCAGTCCTCGTCTCGCGAGGGGACATGCACGTCTTCTTTCCTCCCGAGCTGGAGCAGCAGTGTCAGGCTTCACTTCGCGTTCACACGGGGACCTGTGGCTTTAACTCGAGGATTTCCCACAGGGCTGTCCCACGTGCCACCGTGGTGTGAGTCGATACTCGCCGTGAAATTCGAGGCAGTGCAGGGAAATCAGGATCCTTTGGAATGGACTGAGACATTTTGGGGACTTTGGGAATGGTGGCATGACCCTTGGAGTTCCTAGCGCCTTTCCTGTGGAGAGCGCCTCCTCTTGAGATGCGACGGAACGCCGGGAATCCTTTCCCGACGAAGCAGGGAAAGGAACCCACATCCTGTGCGACGAGGCAGAAACGGGGCTCCTCTTGATGTGCACGGGACCCTCCGTGTTTCTCTCGAGTGGAGACGGGTATGTCGGGGAACTTGAGTTGCAGCAAGGGTGTCAAGGACCCTTTCGAAGTTGAAGACTGAAGGTGTGATTTGCCTCGAGACCCCGCAGCGGAAAAGGGCCTCATCTCGCCTGGAGGGGAAAGCCTCCTGGATTTTCTCGAGTTGCCGCGGGTCCCTCTCGAGTTACGACGCGTCCCTCTCGAGTTACGACGGGGCCCTCATGGACCCGCTCTTGTGTCTTCATGAAGGCCGGTCTCCATGCGAGTTGTGAGGGGCGTCTCCGAAGTCTTCTCCAGTAGGTTCCGGGGCTAAGACCTCGTGTGGAGTCAAGGGGAGAACCTGAGATTTCCTCTCCAGTGCTGACATGTATCTCGGGGGTACTTCTGGAGGCTCCAGAGGGCAGTCAGTCCTCGTCTAGAGTGGGAACATGCACGTCCGCTTTCCTCACGAGCTGAAGCAGCAGTGTCAGGCTTCCCAACCCATTGATACAGGGATCTGTGGCTTTCCCTTGAGGCTTTTCCACGAGGCTTTCCCACAGGGCTGTTACACGTGCCACTGTGGTGTGAATCGATACTCGGCGTGCAAGTCGATGCAGTGCAGAGAAATCAGGTTCCTCTGGAGAGGACTGAGACATATCCGGGACTTTTGGAGTGGTGGCATGACCCCTGGAGTTCCTCTCGTCTTTCCTGCGGAGAGCGCCTCCTCTTGAAATGCGACGAGAACGCCGGGAATCCTTTCTCGACGAAGTAGGGCAAGGAACACACATCTCGAGCCAGGGGGCGGACA
Source organism: Damaliscus lunatus (assembly GCA_006408505.1). Lineage (NCBI taxonomy): Eukaryota > Metazoa > Chordata > Mammalia > Artiodactyla > Bovidae > Damaliscus > Damaliscus lunatus. Next base: position 69,225 of record SJXP01002874.1, on the reverse strand, counting down.
TGGGGCTCCTCTTGAAGTTGGCGGTTCCTTCGGTGTTCCTCTCGAGGGGAGACGGGTATGTCGGGGAACTTCTTGAGTTGCAGCAAGGGTTTGAAGGACCCTTTCGAAGTTCAAGAGGGAAGGTGTGATTTGCCTTATGACTCCTCAGCGGAAAAAGACCTCATCTCGCCTGGAGGCGAGAACCTCCTGGATTTTCTCGAGTTGCGGCGGTTCCCTCTCGAGTTACAACGGGGACTTCAGGGACCCGCTCTTGTGGCCTCAGACAAGGACAGTCTCCATGCGAGTTTCCAGGGGCCACTCGGGATACCTCTCTAGTCAGTGCCGGGGCCTAAGACCTCGTGTGGAGTCGAGGCCGGAACCTGAGGATTCCTCTCCAGTGCTGAAATGGACCTTGGAGTACTTCTGAAGCCTCCACCGGGGAGTCAGTCCTCTTCTCGAGTGGGGACATGCACGTCGTCTTTCTTCCCGACCTGGAGCAGCAGTGTCAGGGTACCCGTCGGGTTGATACAGGGATCTGTAGCTTTTCCTGGAGGCTTTCCCACGAGACTTTCCCACAGGGCTGTCACACGTGCGACAGTGGTGTGATTCGATATAGACGTGCAAGTCGAGGCAGGGCAGGGAATTCAGATTCCTCTGGTGTGGACTGAGACATCTGGGGGACTTTGGGAATGGTGGCACGACCCCTGGAGTTCCTCTCGACTTTCCTGTGGGGAGCGCCTCCTCTGGGGATGCACAGGGAACGCCGGGAATCCTTTGCCGACGAAGCAGGGAAAGGAACCCTCACCTCGAGGTACGAGGCGGAAACGGGCCTCCCCTTGATGTTGGCGGGACCCTCGGTGTTCCTCTCGAGCGGAGACGGGTATGTCGGGGAACTTCTTGAGTTGCAGCAAGCGTGTGAAGGACCCTTTCGAAGTTTAAGAGGGAAGGTGTGATTTGCTCGAAATGACTCAGCGGAAAAGAGCCTCATCTCGCCTAGAGGCGAGAACCTCCTGGATTTTCTCGAGTTGCGGCCCGTCCCTCTCGAGTTACGACGGGTACCTCAGGGACCCGCTCTTGTGGCCTCAGACAATTGCAGTCTCCATGCGAGTTGCGAGGGGCCTCTCGGGATTCCTCTGCAGACGGTGCCGGAGCGAAGACCTCGTGTGGAGTCGAGGCTGTAACCTGAGGTTTCCTCTCCAGTGCTAACATGGATCTCGGGGTACTTCTGGAGGCTCCACAGGGGAGTCAGTCCTCGTTTCAAGTGGGAACATGCACGTCCGTTTTCCTCCCGAGCTGGACTAGCAGTGTCAGGCTTCCTGTTGCTTTGACACAGGGATCTGTAGCTTTCTCTCGAGGCTTTCCAAGGAGACTTTCCCACAGGTCTGTGACTCATGCCACCGTAGTGTGAGTCGATACTCGGCATGCACGTCGAGGCAGTGCAGGTGAAGCAGGTTCCTCTGGTATGGACTGAGACATTGGGGGACTTTGGGAATGGTGGCACGACCCCTGGAGTTCCTCTCGTCTTTTCTACGGAGAGCGCCTCCTCTTGAGATGCGACGGGAACGCCGGGAAGCTTTTCTCGACGAAGCAGGGAAAGCAACCCTCACTTCGAGCTACGGGGCTGAAACGGGGTTCCTCTTGATGTTGCCGGGACCCTCGGTGTTCCTCTCGAGTAGAGACGGTTATATCGGGGAACTTCTTGAGTTGCAGCAAGGGTGTGAAGGACCCTTTCAAATTTAAGGAGGGAAGGTGTGACTTGCCTCGAGACGCCTCAGTGGAAAAAGGTCTCATCTCGCCTGGAGGGGAAAACCTCCTGGATATATTCGAGTTGCGGCGGGTTCCTCTCGAGTTACGACGGGTACCTCAGGGACCCGCTCTTGTGGCCTCAGACAATTGCAGTCTCCATGCGAGTTGCGAGGGGCCTCTCGGGATTCCTCTGCAGACGGTGCCGGGGCGAAGACCTCGTGTGGAGTCGAGGCTGGAACCTGAGGTTTCCTCTCCAGTGCTAACATGGATCTCGGGGTACTTCTGGAGGCTGCACAGGGGAGTCAGTCCTCGTCTCGCGAGGGGACATGCACGTCTGCTTTCCTCCCGAGCTGGAGCAGCAGTGTCAGGCTTCACTTCGCGTTCACACGGGGACCTGTGGCTTTAACTCGAGGTTTTCCCACAGGGCTGTCCCACGTGCCACCGTGGTGTGAGTCGATACTCGCCGTGAAATTCGAGGCAGTGCAGGGAAATCAGGATCCTTTGAAATGGACTGAGACATTTGGGGGACTTTGGGAATGGTGGCATGACCCTTGGAGTTCCTAGCGTCTTTCCTGTGGAGAGCGCCTCCTCTTGAGATGCCACGGAACACCGGGAATCCTTTCCCAACGAAGCAGGGAAAGGAACCCACATCTCGTGCTACGCAATGGAAGCGGGGCTCCTCCTGATGTGGACGGGACCCTCCGTGTTTCTCTCGAGTGGAGGCGGGTATGTCAGGGTACTTCTTGAGTTGCAGCAAGTGTGTCAAGGACCCTTTCGAAGTTCAACACTGAAAGTGTGATTTGCCTCGAGACGGCTCACTGGAAAAGGGCCTCATCCCGCCTGGAAGGGAAAACCTCCTGGATTTTCTCGAGTTGCGGCCCGTCCCTCTCTTGTTACGACGGGTACCTCAGGGACCCGCTCTTGTGGCCTCAGA
>SJXP01002874.1:53318-64593 GCA_006408505.1 Damaliscus lunatus | reverse complement strand
GAGCTTGGGGTCTTTCTGGAGGCTCCACAGGGAAGTCAGTCCTCGTCTCGATTGAGAACATGCACGTCCGCTTTCCTCTTGAGCTGGAGCAGCATTGTCAGGCTTCCCGTGGTGTTGATGAAGGAATCTGTGTTTTTTCCTCGAAGCGTTCCCACGAAGCTTTCCCCAGGGCTGTCATACGTGCCACGGTGGTGTGAGTCGATACACGGCGTGCAAGTCGAGGCAGTGCAGGAAAGTCGAATTCCTCTGCAGCGGACTGAGATATCTGGGGGACTTTGTGAATGGTGGCACGACCCCTGGAGTTCCTCTCAACTTTCTTGTGGAGAGCGCCTCTTCTTGAGATGCGACGGGAACGCCGGGATCATTTCCTGACGAAGCAGGGAAAGGAACCCTCATCTCGAGCTTCGTGCCAGCAACGGGGCTCCTCTTTCTGTTGACGGGACCCTCGGTGTTCCTCTGGAGTAGACACGGGTATGTGGGGGAAATTCTTGAGTTCCAGCAAGGGTGGGAAAACCCTTCCGAAGTTCAGGAGACAAGGTGTGATTTGCCTCCAGACGCCTCATCAGAAAGGGGCCTCATCTCAACTGGAGGGGAGAACCTCCTGGAGTTTCTCGACTGGCGGCGGGTCCCTCTCGAGTTACGATGGAGACCTCATGGACCCGCTCTTGTGGTCTTAGGCAAGGCCAGTCAACATGCGAGTTGGCAGCGGCCTCTCGGGATTCCTCTCCAGTCGATTCGGGGGCCTAAGGCCTCGTGTGGAGTGGAGGCCGGAACCTGAGGATTCCTGTCCAGTGCTGACATGGATCTTGGGATACTTCTAGAGGCTCCCGAGAGGAGTCAGTCCTCGTCTCGAGTGGGAACATGCACGTCCGCTTTCCCCCCGAGCTGGAGAAGCAGTGTCAGGCTTCCCGTCGCGTTGATACAGGGATATGTGGCTTTCCCTCGAGGCTTTCCCACAGGGCTGTCACACGTGCCACCGTGGTGTGAGGCAATACTCGCCATGCAAATCGAGGAAGTACAGGGGAATCAGGTTCCTCTGCACTAGACTGAGACATCTGGGGGACTTTGGCAAAGGTGGCAAGACCCCTGGAGTTCCTCTCGACTTTCGTGTGGAGAGCACCTCTTCCCGAGATGCGACGGGGACGCCGAGAATACTTTCCCGATGAAGCAGGTCTAGGAACCCTCAGCTCTAGCTACGATGCGAAAACGAAGCTCCTCTTGATGTTGGCGGGACCCTCGGTGTTCCTCTGGAGTGGAGACGGGTATGTCGGGGAACTTCTTGAGTTGCAGCAAACCTGTGAAGGATCCTTTCAAAGTTTAAGAGGGAAAGTGGGATTTGCCTCGAAACGACTCAGCAAAAAAGAGCCTCATCTTGCCTGGAGGGGAGAATCTCGTGGATTTTCTCGAGAAGTGGCCCGTACCTCTCGCGTTATGACGGGTACCTCAGGGACGCGCTCTTGTGGCCTCAGACAATTGCAGTCTCCATGCGAATTGGGAGGGGCCTCTCGGGATTCCTCTGCAGACGTTTCCGGGCTGAAGACTTCGTGTGGAGTCGAGGCTGTAACCTGAGGATTCCTCTCCAGTGCTGACATCGATCTTGGGGTACTTCTGGAGACTCCACAGGGGAGTCAGTCCTCATTTCTAGTGGGAACATGCACGTCCGTTTTCCTCCCGAGCTAGACTAGCAGTGTCAGGCATCCTGTTGCCTTGACACAGGGATCTGTAGCTTCCTCTCGAGGCTTTCCAACTAGACTTTCCAACAGGTCTGTCACTCATGCCACCATAGTGTGAGTTGATATTCGGCATGCACGTCAAGGCAGTGCTAGTAAAGCAAATTCCTCTGGTATGGACTGAGACATTTGGGGGCCTTTGGAAATGGTGGCACGACCCCTGGAGTTCCTCTCGACTTTCCTGTGGAGAGCGTCTCCTCTTGAGATGCGACGGGAACGCCAGGAAACTTTTCTCGACGAAGCAGGGAAAGGAACCCTCACTTCGAGCTACGAGGTGAAACGGGGTTCCTCTTGATGTTGGGGGGACCCTCGGTGTTCCTCTCGAGTGGAGACGGTAATGTTGGGGAACTTCTTGAGTTGCAGCAAGGGTGTGAAGGACCCTTTCGAATTGAAAGAGGGAAGGTGTGACGCCTCGAGACGCCTCAGCGGAAAATCATCTCACCTCGCCTGGAGGGGATAATCTCGTGGATTTTCTTGGGTTAAGGCCCCTCCCTCTCGAGGTACGACAGGGACCTCAGGGACCCACTCTTGTGGCCTCAGGCAAGGCCATTCTCCATGCGAGTTCTTAAGGGCCTCTAGGGATTCGTCTCAGTCGCTGCCGGGGACTAAACCTCGTGTGGTGTTAAGGTCGGAACATGAGCATTCCTCTCCAGTGCTGACGTGGATCTTGGGGTACTTCTGGAGGCTCCACAGGGGAGTCAGTCCTCGTCTCGAGAGGGGACATGCACGTCTGCTTTCCTCCCGAGCTGGAGCAGCAGTGTCAGGCTTCATGTTGCGTTGAGACAGGGATCTATGCCTTTAACTCGAGGTTTCCCCACAGGGCTGTCACACGTGCCACCGTGGTGTGAGTCGATACTCGGCATGAAATTCGAGGCAGTGCAGGGAAATCAGGATCCTTTGGAATGGACTTAGACATTTGGGGGACCTTGGGAATGGTGGCATGACCCTTGGAGTTCCTAGCGCCTTTCCTGTGGAGAGCGCCTCCTCTTGAGATGGGACGAGAACGCCGGGAATCCCTTCTCGACGAAGTAGGGCAAGGAACACACATCTCGAGCCAGGGGGCGGACATGGGGCTCCTCTTGAAGTTGGCGGTTCCTTCGGTGTTCCTCTCGAGGGGAGACGGGTATGTCGGGGAACTTCTTGAGTTGCCGCAAGGGTTTGAAGGACCCTTTCGAAGTTCAAGAGGGAAGGTGTGATTTGCCTTATGACTCCTCAGCGGAAAAAGACCTCATCTCGCCTGGAGGCGAGAACCTCCTGGATTTTCTCGAGTTGCGGCGGTTCCCTCTTGAGTTACAACGGGGACCTCAGGGACCCGCTCTTGTGGCCTCAGACAAGGACAGTCTCCATGCGAGTTTCCAGGGGCCGCTCGGGATACCTCTCTAGTCAGTGCCGGGGCCTAAGACCTCGTGTGGAGTCGAGGCCGGAACCTGAGGATTCCTCTCCAGTGCTGAAATGGACCTTGGAGTACTTCTGAAGCCTCCACCGGGGAGTCAGTCCTCTTCTCGAGTGGGGACATGCACGTCGTCTTTCTTCCCGACCTGGAGCAGCAGTGTCAGGGTACCCGTCGGGTTGATACAGGGATCTGTAGCTTTTCCTTGAGGCTTTCCCACGAGACTTTCCCACAGGGCTGTCACACGTGCGACAGTGGTGTGATTCGATATAGACGTGCAAGTCGAGGCAGGGCAGGGAATTCAGATTCCTCTGGTGTGGACTGAGACATTTGGGGGACTTTGGGAATGGTGGCACGACCCCTGGAGTTCCTCTCGACTTTCCTGTGGAGAGCGCCTCCTCTGGGGATGCACAGGGAACGCCGGGAATCCTTTGCCGACGAAGCAGGGAAAGGAACCCTCACCTCGAGCTACGAGGCTGAAACGGGGTTTATCTTGATGTTGACGGGACCCTCGGTGTTCCTCTCCAGTGGAGACGGGTATGTCGGGGAACTTCTTGATTTGCAGCAAAGGTGTGAAGGACCCTTTCAGAGTTCAAGAGGGAAGCTGTGATTTGCCTCGAGACGCCTCAGCGGAAAAGGCCTCATCGCACCTGGAGGGGAGAACTTCCTGGATTTTTTATTTTGTGGCCTCAGGCAAGGCCAGTCTCCATGAGAGTTGTGAAGATCCTCTCGGGATTCCTCTCCAGGCGTTGCTGGGGCCTAAGAACTCATGTGGATTCGAGGCCAGAACCTTAGGATTCCTCTCCAGTGCTGACATGGATCTTGGGGTATTTCTGGAGGCTCCACAGGGGAGTCAGTCCTCATCTCGATTGGGGACGTGCACGTCCCCTTTTCTCCCAAGCTGGAGCAGCAGTGTCAGGCTTCCCATCGCATTGATACAGGAGTCTGTGGCTTTCCCTTCAGGCTCTCCCACGAGGCTTTCCCACTTGGCTGTGACACATGTCACTGTGGTGTGAATCAATCCTTGGCCTGCACTTCGAATCAGTGTAGGGAACTAAAGTTCCTCTGGAGTAGACTGATACATGTGGGGAACTTTGGGAATGGTGGCACGACCCCTGGAGTTCCTCTCGACTTTCCTGTGGAGAGGGCCTCCTCTTTAGATGCAGCAGGAATGCCAGGAATCCTTTCCAGACTCAGCAGGGAAAGGAAATGTCACCTCGAGCTACGAGGCGAACATGGGGCTCCTCTTGATGTAGGTGGGACCCTCAGTGTTCTTCTCGAGTGAAGATGGGTATGTCGGGAAACTTCATCAGTTGGAGCAAGGGTATGAAGGACCCTTTCGAAGTTCAAGAGGGAAGGTGGGATTTGCCTTGGGACGTCTCAGAGGAAAAGGGCCTCCTTTCGCCTGGAAGGGAGAACCTCCTGGATTTTCTCGAGTTGTTTCATTTCCCTCTGGAGTTACAACGGGGACCTCAGGCACAGCTCTTGTGGCCTCAGGCAAGGCCAGTCTCCATGCGAGTTGCGAGGGGCCTCTCAGGATTCCTCTCCAGTCAGTGCCGGGGTCTAAGACCTCGTGTGGAGTCGAGGCTGGAACATGAGGTTTCCTCTCCAGTACTGACATGGAACTTGGGATACTTTGGAAGGCTCCAGAGGGGAGTCTGTCGTTGTCTCGAGTGGGGACATGCACGTTGCCTTTCCTCCCAAGCTGTAAAAGCAGTGTCAGTCTTTCCGTCGCATTGATACTGGGTCCTTGGCTTTCCTTCGAGGCTTTCCCACGAGGCTTTACCACAGGATGTTACACCTGCCACTGTGGTGTGAGTCGATACTCATCATGCAAGCAGAGGCAGTGCAGGGAAATCAGGTTCCTCTGGAGTGGACTGAGACATTTGGGGGACTTTGGGAATGGTGGCACGACCCCTGGAGTTCCTCTCGACTTTCCTGTGGAGAGGGCCTCCTCTTTAGATGCAGCAGGAATGCCAGGAATCCTTTCCAGACTCAGCAGGGAAAGGAAATGTCACCTCGAGCTACGAGGCGAACATGGGGCTCCTCTTGATGTAGGTGGGACCCTCAGTGTTCTTCTCGAGTGAAGATGGGTATGTCGGGAAACTTCATCAGTTGGAGCAAGGGTATGAAGGACCCTTTCGAAGTTCAAGAGGGAAGGTGGGATTTGCCTTGGGACGTCTCAGAGGAAAAGGGCCTCCTTTCGCCTGGAAGGGAGAACCTCCTGGATTTTCTCGAGTTGTTTCATTTCCCTCTGGAGTTACAACGGGGACCTCAGGCACAGCTCTTGTGGCCTCAGGCAAGGCCAGTCTCCATGCGAGTTGCGAGGGGCCTCTCAGGATTCCTCTCCAGTCAGTGCCGGGGTCTAAGACCTCGTGTGGAGTCGAGGCTGGAACATGAGGTTTCCTCTCCAGTACTGACATGGAACTTGGGATACTTTGGAAGGCTCCAGAGGGGAGTCTGTCGTTGTCTCGAGTGGGGACATGCACGTTGCCTTTCCTCCCAAGCTGTAAAAGCAGTGTCAGTCTTTCCGTCGCATTGATACTGGGTCCTTGGCTTTCCTTCGAGGCTTTCCCACGAGGCTTTACCACAGGATGTTACACCTGCCACTGTGGTGTGAGTCGATACTCATCATGCAAGCAGAGGCAGTGCAGGGTAATCAGGTTCCTCTGGAGTGGACTGAGATATTTGGGGGACTTTGGGAATGGTGGCAGGACCCCTGGAGTTCCTCTCGACTTTCCTGTGGAGAGGGCCTCCTCTTTAGATGCAGCAGGAATGCCAGGAATCCTTTACAGACTCAGCAGGGAAAGGAAATGTCACCTCGAGCTACGAGGCGAAAATGGGGCTCCACTAGATGTTGGCGGGACCCTAGGTATTCCTCTCCAGTGGAGACGGCTATGTCGGGGAACGTCTTGAGTTGCCGCAAGGGTGTGAAGGACCCTTTCTAATTTAAGAAGGGAAGGTGTTACTTGCCTTAAGACTGCTCAGCGGAAAACGGCTTCATCTCGCCTGGAGGGGAAAACCTCCTGGATATTCTCGAGTTGCGGCGGGTCCCTCTCGAGTTACGACGGGGACCTCAGTGACCCGCTCTTTTGGCCTCAGGAAAGGCCAGTCTCCATGCGAGTTGCTAAGGACCTCTAGGGATTTCTCTCCAGACGGTGCCTGGGCCTAGACCTCGTGTGGTATCGAGGCCAGAACCTGAGTATTCCTCTGCAGTGCTGACATGGATCTTGGGGTACTTCTGGAGGCTCCACAGGGGAGTCAGTCCTCATCTCGAGAGGGGACATGCAGGTCTGCTTTCCTCCTGAGCTGGAACAGCAGTGTCAGGCTTCACGTCGCCTTGATACAGAGATCTGTGGCTTTAACTCAAGGTTTTCCAAAAGGGCTGTCACACGTGACACTGAGGTGTAAGTCGATACTCGGTGTGAAATTCAAGACAGTGCAGGGAAATCAGGATCCTTTGGAGTGGACTGAGACATTTGGGCGACTTTGGGAATGGTGGCATGACCCCTGGAGTTCCTAGCTACATTCCTGTAGAGAGTGCCTCCTCTTGAGATGTGATGGAATGCTGGGAATCCTTCCCGACGAAGCAGGGAAAGGAACCCTCATCTCGAGCTACGAGGCGGAAACGGGGCTCCTCTTGATGTTGGCGGAACCCTCAGTATTCTTCTCGAGTGGAGACGGGTATGCCTGGGAACTTCTTGAGTTGCAGCAAGGGTGTGAAGGACCCTTTTAAGTTCAAGAGGGAATTTGTGATTTGCCTCGAGATGCCTCAGCGGAAAAGGGCCTCATCTCGCCTGGAGGGGAGAACCTCTGGGATATTCTCGAGTTGCGGCGGGTCCCTCTCGAGTTACGACGGGGTCCTGTGTGGCCTGCTCTTGTACCCTCAGGCAAGGCCGTCTCCATGCGAGTTGCAAGGGGCCTCTCGGGATTCCTCTCAAGTCAGTGCAGGGGCCAAAAACCTGGTGTGGAGTAGAGGTCGGTACCTGAGTACCTCTTGTGGAGACGAGGCCAGAACCTGAGACTTCCTCTTCAGTGGTTACATGGATCGTGGGGATCTTCTGGAGGCTCCACAGGGGAGTCAGTCCTCGTCTCATGTGGGGACATGCACGATGGCTTGCCTCCCGGGCTGGAGTAGCAGTGTCAGGCTTCCCGTCTTGTTGATACATGGATCTGTGGCTTTCCCTCGAGGCTTTCCCACGAACCTTTCCCAAAGGACTGTCACACGTGCCACCGTGGTGTGAGTCGATACTTGGCATGCAGATCGACGTAGCACAGGGAAATCAGGTTCCTGTAACGTGGACTGAGACATTGGGTGGACTTTGGCAATGGTGGCACCAACACTGGAGTTCCTCTCGACTTTCCTGTGGACAGTGTCTTCTCTTGAGATGTGACGAGAATCCTGGAGTTCCTCTCGTCTTTCCTGTGGAGAGCGCCTCCACTTGAAATGCGACGAGAACGCCGGGAATCCTTTCTCGACGAAGTAGGGCAAGGAACACTCATCTCGAGCCAGGGGGAGGAAATGGGGCTCCTCTTGATGTTGGCGGTTCCTTCGGTGTTCCTCTCGAGGGGAGACGTGAATGTCGGGGAACGTCTTGAGTTGCCGCAAGGGTTTGAAGGACCCTTTCGAAGTTCAAGAGGGAAGGTGTGATTTGCCTCGAGACCCCTCAGCGGAAAAGGGCCTCATCTCGCCTGGAGGGGAAAACCTCCTGGAATTTCTCGAGTTGCGGCGGGTCCCTCTTGAGTTACGACGGGTCCCTCTTGAGTTACGACGGGGACCTCATGGACCCACTCTTGTGTCTTCATGAAGGCCAGTCTCCATGCGAGTTGTGAGGGGCGTCTCGGAATTCATTTCTAGTAGGTCTCGGGGCTCAGACCTCGTGTGGAGTCGAGGGGAGAAGTTGAGATTTCCTCTCCAGTGCTGACATGTATCTTGGGGTATTCTGGAGGCTCCAGAGGGCAGTCAGACCTCGTCTAGAGTGGGAACATGCACGTCCCCTTTTATCCCGAACTGGAGCAGCAGTGTCAGGCTTCCCGTCGCATTGATACAGGAATCTGTGGCTTTCCCTTCAGGCTCTCCCACGAGGCTTTCCCACGTGGCTGTGACACATGTCACCGTGGTGTGAATCGATCCTCGGCCCGCACGTCGAAGCAGTGTAGGGAACTAAAGTTCCTCTGGAGTAGAATGATACAGTTGGGGAAATTTGGGAATGGTGGCAGGACCCCTGGAGTTCCTCTCGACTTTTGTGTGGAGAGCGCCTCCTCTTTAGATGCGGCGGGAATGCCGGGAATCCTTTCCCGTCTAAGCAGGGAAAGGAAACCTCATCTCGAGCTATGAGGCGGAAACGGGGCTCCTCTTGATGTTGGCAGTATCCTTGGTGTTCCACTCAATCGGAGATGGGTATGTCGGGGGACTTCTTAAGTTGCAGCAAGGGTGTGAAGGATCCTTTCGAAGTTCAAGAGAGAAGGTGTGATTTGCCTCGAGATGCCCCAGCAGAAAAGGGCCTCATCTCGATTGGAAGGGAGAACCTCCTCGATTTTCTCGAGTTGCAGCAGGTCCCTCTCGAATTACTATGGGGACCTCAGGGACCCGGTCTTGTGGCCTCAGGCAAAGACAGTCTCCATGCGAGTTGCGAGGGGCCTCTCAGGATTCCTCTCCAGTCCGTGCCTGGGCCTAAGACCTCGTGTGGAGTCGAGGCCGGAAACAGGATTCCTCTCCACTGCTGTCATGGATCTTGGGATGTTTCTGGAAGATCCACAGGGGATTCAGTCCTTGTCTCCAGTGGGGACATGCACATCCGCTCTCCTCCAGAGCTGGAGCATCAGTGTCAGTCTTCCTGTCGCGTTGATTCTGGGATCTGTGTTTTTCCCTGGAGGCTTTCCCACGAGGCTTTCCCACAGGGCTGTCACACGTGACACTGTCGTGTGAGTCGATAACTTGGTGTGCAAGTCGAGACAGTGCAGGGAAACCAACTTCTTCTGGAGTAGACTGAGTCATTTGGGGGACTTTGGAAATGGTGTCACGACCCCTGGAGTTCCTCTAGACTTTGCTGTGGCGAACGCCTTCTTTTGAGATGCAACGGGTACGCCGGGAATCTTTTCCCGAAGAAGTAGGGAAAGAAACCCTCATCTTGAGCTTCTAGGGGGAAACGGAGCTCCTCTTGATGTTGGCGGGACCCTCGGTGTTCCTTAGGAGCGGAGACGGGTATGTCGGGGAGCTTCTTGAGTTGCAGCAAGTGTGTGAAGAACCCTATCGAAGTTAAAGAGAGAAGGTGTGGTTTCCCTCAAGTCGCTTCAGCAGAAAAGGGCCTCATCTCGCCTGGAGAGGAAAACCTCCTGGATTTTCTCGAGTTGCGGCGGGTCCCTCTTGAGTTACGAAGGGGAACTCGGGGACCCGCTCTTTTGGCCTCAGGCAAGGCCAGTCTCCATGCGAGTTGGGAGTGGCCTCTCGGGATTCCTCTCCAGTCGATTCCGGGGCCTAAGACCCCGTGTGGAGTCGAGGCCTGATCCTGAGGATTCATCTCCAGTGCTGATATGGATCTTGGGATACTTCTGGAAGCTCCACAGGGGTGTCAGTCCTCGTCTCGAGTGGGAACATGCACGTCCGCTTTCCTCCCGAGCTGGAGAATCAGTATCAGGCTTCCCGTCGCGTTGATACAAGGATATGTGGCTTTCCCTCAAGGCTTTCCCACGAGGCTTTCCCAAAAGGCTTTCCACCAGGGCTGTCACACGTGCCACTGTGGTGTGAATGAATACTCGCCGTGCAAATCGAGGCAGTGCAGGGGAATCACCTTCCTCTGGAATGGACTGAGACATTTGGTGGACTTTGGGAAAGATGGAAACATCCCTGGAGTTCCTCCTGACTTTCCTGTGGAGAGCACCTCTTCCTGAGATGCGACAGGAACGCCGAGAATCCTTTCCCGATGAAGCAGGTATGCGAACCCTGACCCCTAGCTACGAGGTGAAAACGAATCTCCTCTTGATGTTGGCGGAACCTTAGGTGTTCCTCTCGAATGGAGACGGGTATGTCGGGGAACTCCTTGAGTGCAGCAAGGGTTTGAAGGACACTTTCGAAGTTCAAGAGGGAAGGTGTGAATTCCCTCGAGATGCCTCAGCGAAAAATGGCCTCATCTCTCCTGGAGGGAAAAACCTCCTGGATATTCTCGAGTTGCGGCGGGTCCCTCTCGAGTTACGACGGGGACCTCAGTGATCCGCTCTTTTGGCCTCAGGAAAGGCCAGTCTCCATGCGAGTTGCGAGGGGCCTCTCGGGATTCCTCTCCAGCCGTTGCCTGGGCCTAAAACCTCGTGTGGAGTTGAGGCCGGAACCTGAGGTTTCCACTCCATTGCTGACATGGATCTTGGGGTATTTCTGTAGGCTCCACAGGGGATTCAGTCTTCGTCTCGTATTGGGACATTCACATCAGCTTTCCTCCTGAGCTTGAACAGCAGTGTCAGGCTTCCCATCGCGTTAATACAGGGATCTGTGGGTTTCCTTGAGGCTTTCGCATGAGGCTTTCTCACAGGGCTGTGACAAGGGCCACCATGGTGTGAGTCGATACACGGTGTGCAAATAGAGGCAGTGCAGGCAATTCAGGTTTCTCTGGAGTCGACTGAGACTTTTGCGGGATTTTAGGAATGGTGGCACGATCCTTGGAGTTCCACTAGACTTTTCTGTGGAGAGAGCCTTCTCTTGAGATGCGACAGAACGCAGGGAATCCTTTCCCGACGAAGCAGGGAAAGGAACCCTCACCTCGAGCTACGAGGCTGAAACGGGGTTTATCTTGATGTTGACGGGACCCTCGGTGTTCCTCTCCAGTGGAGACGGGTATGTCGGGGAATTTCTTGATTTGCAGCAAAGGTGTGAAGGACCCTTTCAGAGTTCAAGAGGGAAGCTGTGATTTGCCTCGAGCCGCCTCAGCGGAAAAGGCCTCATCGCACCTGGAGGGGAGAACTTCCTGGATTTTTTATTTTGTGGCCTCAGGCAAGGCCAGTCTCCATGAGAGTTGTGAAGATCCTCTCGGGATTCCTCTCCAGGCGTTGCTGGGGCCTAAGAACTCATGTGGATTCGAGGCCAGAACCTCACGATTCCTCTCCAGTGCTGACATGGATCTTGGGGTACTTCTGGAGGCTCCACAGGGGAGTCAGTCCTCATTTC
>SJXP01002874.1:29618-51528 GCA_006408505.1 Damaliscus lunatus | reverse complement strand
TCCTCTTGATGTTGGCGGGACCCTCAGTTTTCCTCTCGAATGGAGATGGGTATGTCGGGGAACTTCTTGAGTTGCAGCAAGGGTGTGAAGAACACTTTTAAGTTCAAGAGGGAATTTGTGATATGCCTCGAGACGCCTCAGCGGAAAAGGGCCTCATCTCGCCTGGAGGGGAGAACCTCTGGGATATTCTCGAATTGCGGCGGGTCCCTCTCGAGTTACGATGGGGACCTCTGGGGCCTGCACTTGTACCCTCAGGCAAGGCCAGTCTCCATGCAAGTTGCAAGGGGCCTCTCGGGATTCCTCTCAAGTCAGTGCCGGGGCCTAAAACCTCGTGTGGAGTCGACGTCAGTACCTGAGTACCTCGTGTGGAGACGTGGCCAGAACCTGAGACTTCCTCTTCAGTGGTTCCATGTATCTTGGGGACCTTCTGGAGGCTCCACAGGGGAGTCAGTCCTCGTCTCGTGTGGGGACATGCACGTTTGCTTGCCTCCCGGACTGGAGTAGCAGTGTCAGGCTTCCTGTCGCGTTGATACAGGGATCTGTGGCTTTCCCTGGAGGCTTTCCCATGAGGCTTTTCCACCAACCTTTCCCAAAGTACTGTCACACGTGCCACCGTGGTGTGAGTCGATACTCGGCGTGCAAATCGAGGCAGCTCAAGGAAATCATGTTCCTCTGGCGTGGACTGAGGCATTCGGGGGACTTTTTGAAAGGTGACACCAAGAGTGGAGTTCCTCTCGACTTTCCTGTGGACAGCACCTTCTCTTGAGATGCGATGAGAACGACTGGAATCCTTTCCCAAAGTAGTAGGAAAGAAACTCTCATCTCAAGCCAAGAGGAGGAAACAGGGCTCCTCTTGAGGTTGATGGAACCCTCAGTATTCCTCTCGAGTGGAGACGGGTATGTTGGGGAATTTCTTGATTTGAAGCAAGGGTGTGAAGGACCATTTTGAAGTCAAGAGTGAAGGTGTGGTTTGCCTTGAGACGCCTCAGCGAAAAAAGGCCTCATCACGCCTGGAGGGGAAAACCTCTTGCATTTTCTCGAGTTGTTGCGTGTCCCTATCGAGTTCCGACGGGGACCTCAGGGACCCGCCCTTGTGGCATCAGGCAAGGCCAGTCTCCATGTGAGTTGCGAGGGGCCTCTCAGGATTCCTGTCCAGTCGGTGCCGAGGCCTAAGACTTCATGTGGATTCGAGGCAGGAACCTGAGGATTCCTCTGCAGTGCTGACATGGATCTTGGGGTACTTCTGGAGGCTTCACTGGGGAGTCAGTCCTCGTCTCGTGTTGGGACATGCAGTTTCGCCTGCCTCCTGGGCTGGAGTAGCAGTGTCAAGCTTCCGGTTGCCTTGATACAAGGATCTGTGGATTTCCCTCGAGGCTTTCCCACGAGACTTTCCCACATGTCTGCCACACGTGCCACCGTGGTGTGAGTGGATACTCGGGGTACAAGTTGAGCAAGGGCAGGGAAATCAGGATCCTCTGGAGTGAACTGAGACTTTTGGGGGACATTGGGAAAGGCGGAACGACCGCTGATTTCCTCTCGACTTTCCTGTGGAGAGCTCTTCCTCTTGAGATGCGTCGGGAACACCGGGAATCCTTTCCCGAAGAAGCAGGGAAAGGAACCCACATCTCGTGCTACAAGGTGGAAACGGGGCTCCTCTTGATGTGCACGGGACCCTCCGTGTTTCTCTCGAGTGGAGACGGGTATGTCGGGGAACTTCTTGAGTTGCAGCAAGGGTGTCAAGGACCCTTTCGAAGTTGAAGACTGAAGGTGTGATTTGCCTTGAGACGCCTCAGCGGAAAAGGGCCTCATCTCGCCTGGATGGGAAAACCTCCTGTATTTTCTCGAGTTGCGGCGGGTCCCTCTCGAGTTACGACGGGTCCCTGTCGAGTTACGATGGGGACCTCATGGAACCGCTCTTGTGTCTTCATGAAGGCCAGTCTCCATGCGAGTTGTGAGGGGCATCTCGGAATTCGTCTCCAGTAGGTCCCGGGGCTAAGGCCTCGTGTGGAGTCGAGGGGAGAACCTGAGATTTCCTCTCCAGTGCTGACCTGTATCTTGGGGGTACTTCTGGAGGCTCCAGAGGGCAGTCAGTCCTCGTCTAGAGTGGGAACATGCACGTCCGCTTTCCTCACGAGCTGAAGCAGCAGTGTGAGGCTTCCCGACCCGTTGATACAGGGATCTGTGGCTTTCCCTCGAGGCTTTCCCACGAGGCTTTCCCACAGGGCTGTCACACGTGCCACCGTGGTGTGAGTCGATACTCGGCGTGCAAGTCGATGCAGTGCAGAAAAATCAGGTTCCTCTGGAGAGGACTGAGACGTATCCGGGACTTTTGGAGTGGTGTCACGACCCCTGGAGTTCCACTCGTCTTTCCTGTGGAGTGCGCCTCCTCCTGAAATGTGACGAGAACGCCGAGAATCCTTTCTCGACGAAGTAGGGCAAGGAACACTCATCTCGAGCTAGGGGGTGGAAATGGGGATCCTCTTGAAGTTGGCGGTTCCTTNGTGTGGACTCGAGGTCGGTACCTGAGTACCTTGTGTGGAGACGAGGCCAGAACCTGAGACTTCGTTTTCAGTGTTACATGGATCTTGGGGATCTTCTGGAGGCTCCACAGGGGAGTCAGTTTTCGTCTCGTGTGGGGACATGCACATTCGCTTGCCTCCCGGGCTGGAGTAGCAGTGTCAGTCTTCCCGGTGCGTTGATACAGTTATCTCTGGCTTTCCCTCGAGGCTTTCCCACGAGGCTTTTCCACGAACCTTTCCCAAAGGTCTGTCACACGTGCCAGCGTGGTGTGAGTCGATACTCGGCATGCAAGTCAAGGCAGCTCAGGGAAATCAAGTTGTTCTGCCGTGGACTGAGACATTCGGGGGACTTTGGGAACGGTGGCACCAACACTGGAATTCCTCTCGATTTTCCTGTGGACAGCGCCTTTTCTTGAGATGCGACGAAAACGATGGGAATCCTTTCCAATAGAAGCTGGAAAGCAATGCTCATCTCAACCTACGAGGCAGAAACAGGGCTCCTCTTGATATTGCCGGGACCCTCGGTATTCCTCTCGAATGGAGACGGGTATGTCGGGGAACTTCTTGAGTTGCAGCAAGGGTGTGAAGAACCCTTTTAAGTTCTAGAGGGAATTTTTGATTTGCCTCGAGACGCCTCAGCGGAAAAGGGCCTCATCTCACCTGGAGGGGAGAACCTCTGTGATATTCTCGAGTTGTGACAGATCACTCTCGATTTATGATGGGGACGTCTGGGGCCTGCTCTTGTACCCTCAGGCAAGGCCAGTCTCCATGCGAGTTACTAGGAACCTCTTGGGATTCCTCTCAAGTCGGTGCCGGGGCCTAAATCCTCATGTGGAGTTGAGGTCGGTACCTGAGTACCTCGTGTGGAGACGAGGCCAGAACCTGAGAATTCCTCTTCAGTGGTTACATGGATCTTAGGGACCTTCTGGAGGCTCCACAGGGGAATCAGTCCTCATCTCGTGTGGGGACATGCACGATGGCTTGCCTCCCGGGCTGGAGTAGAAGTGCCAGGCTTCCCATCGCATTGATACAGGGATCTCTGGCTTTTCCTCGAGGCTTTCCCACGAGGCTTTCCCACGAACCTTTCCCAAAGGAATGTCACACGTGCCAGCGTGGTGTGAGTCGATACTCGGCGTGCAAATCGAGGAAGCTCAGGGAAATCAGGTTCCTCTGGCATGGACTGAGACATTCGGGGGACTTTGGGAATGGTGGCACCAACACTGGAGTTCCTCTCGACCTTCCTGTGGACAGCGCCTTCTCTTGAGATGCGACGAGAACGCCGGGAATCCTTTCGCAAAGAAGCTGGAAAGAAACCCTCATCTCAAGCTATGAGGCGGAAACGGGGCTCCTCTTGATGTTGGTGGAACCCTCCGTATTCCTCTCGAGTGGAGACGGGTATGTCGAGGAACTTCTTGAGTTGTAGCAAGGGTGTGAAGGACCCTTTTAAGTTCAAGAGGGAAGGTGTGATTTGCCTCGAGACACCTCAGCGGAAAAAGGCCTCATCTCGCCTGGAGGGGAGAACCTCCTGGATTTTCTCGAGTTGTGGCGGGTCCCTCTCGAGTTACGCCGGGGACCTAAGGGACCCGCCCTTGTGGCCTCAGGCAAGGCCAGTCTCCATGCGAGTTGCGAGGGGCCTCTCAGGATTCCTGTCGAGTTGGTGCCGAGGCATAAGACTTCGTGTGGAGTTGAGGCCGTAACCTGAGGATTCCTCTCCAGTGCTGACATGGATCTTGGGGTACTTCTGGAGGCTCCACAGGGGAGTCAGCCCTCGTCTTGTGTGGGGAAACGCACGTTCACTTGCCTCCCGAGCTGGGGTAGCAGTGTCAGGCTTCCCGTCGCGTTTATACAGGGATCTGTGGCTTTCCATCGACGCTTTCCCACGAGGCTTTCCCACATGTCTGCCACACGTGCCACCGTGATGTGAGTCGATATCGGTGTACAAGTCGAGCCAGTGCAGGGAAATCAGGATCCTCTGGAGTTAACTGAGACCTTTGGGGGACGTTGGAATGGTGTCACGACCCCTGGAGATCCTCTCGACTTTCCTATGGTGAGCGTCTCCTCTTGAGATGCGATGGGAACACCAGGAATCCTTTCCCAACGAAAAATTGAAAGGAACCGTCATCTGGTGCTACGAGGTGGAAACGGGGCTACTTTTGATGTTGGCGAGACCCTCGTTGTTCCACTCAAATGGAGACGGGTATGTCGGGAAACTTCTTGAGTTTCAGCAAGGGTGTGAAGAACCCTTTGAAGTTCAAGAGGGAATTTGTGATTTGCCTGGAGATGCCTCAGCGGACAAAGGCCTCATCTCGCCTGGAGGGGAGAACCTCTGGGATATTCTCGAGTTGCGACATGTCCCTCTTGAGTTACGACGAGGACCTCTGGGGCCTGCTCTTTTACCCTCAGACAAGGCCAGTCTCCATGCGAGTTGCGAGGGGCCTCTAAGGATTCCTCTCCAGTCAGTTCCGGGGCCTAAGTCTTCGTGTGGAGTCGAGGCCGGAACCTGAGGATTCTTCTCCATTGCTGACATGGAACTTGTGGTACTTCTCGAGGCTCCACAGGGGAGTCAGTCCTCGTCTCGAGTGGGGACATGCACGTCCGCTTTCCTCCCGAGCTTGAGCAGCAGTGTCAGGCTTCCCATCGCGTTGATTCACGGATCTGTGGCTTTCCCTCGAGGCTTTCCCACGAGGCTTTTCCACAGGGCTGTCACATGTGCCACTGTGATGTGACTCGATACTCGGCATGAAAGTTGAGTCTGTGCAGTGAAATCAGGTTCTTCTGGATTGGACTGAGACATTTGGGGGACTTTGGGAATGGTGGCAAGTACCCTGCAGTTCCTCTCGACATTCATGTTGAGAGCACCTCTTGAGGTGTGACAGGAATGCCGGGAATTCTTTCCTGACGAAACAGGGAAAGGGAACCTTTTCTCGAGGTATGAGGGGGAAACGGGGCTCCTCTTGATGTTGTGGGACCCTCGTTGATCCTCTTGAGCAGAGACGGGTACGTCAGGGAACTTCTAGAGTTGCAGCAAAAGTGTGAAGGACCCATTCGAATTTCAACAGAAAAGGTGTGATTTGTCTCGAGACCCTTCAGTGAAAAAGGGCCTCATCTCGTCTGGAGGGATGAACCTCCTGGATATTCTAGAGTTGTGGTGGGTCCCACTCGAGTTATGATGGGGACCTCAGGGACCCGCTCTTGTGGCCTCAGGCAAGGCCAGTCTCCATGCGAGTTGCAAGGGGCCTCACGGAATTCCTCTCCAGTCGTTTCTGGGTCCTAAGACCTCATGTGGATTGAAGGCCAGAACCTGAGGATTCCTCTCCAGTGCTGACATGGAAGTTGGGGTACTTCTGGAGGCTCCACAGGGGAGTCAGTTCTCGTCTCGTGTGGGGATATGCATGTCCGCTTTTCTCCCGAGCTGTAGGAGTAGTGTCAGTCTTCCCGTCATGTTGATACAGGGATCTGTGGTTTTCCTCGAGGCTTTCCCTCGAGGCTTTCCCATGAGGATTTCCCACAGCGCTGTCACACTTGCCACCGTGGTGTGGGTCGATACTCGGCATGCAAGCCGAGGCAGTGCAGGGAAATCAGGGTCCTCTGGAGTTGATTGAGACATCTGGGGGACTTTGGGAATGGTGGCACAACCCCTGGAGTTCCTCTCGACGTTCCTGTGGAGAGCGCGTTCTCTTGAGATCCGACAGGAACGCCAGAAATCCCTTTCCGTCGAAGCAGGGAAAGGAACCCTACTTTCGAGCAACGAGGCGGAAATGGGGCTCCTCTTGAAGTTGGCGGGACCCTCGGCCTGCCTCTCGAGTTGAGACGGGTATGTCGGGGAACTTCTTAAGTTGAAGCAAGGGTGTGAAGGACTATTTCGAAGTTCAAGAGGGAAGGTGTGATTTGCCTCGAGACGCCTCAGCGGGAAAGGGCCTCATCTCGCCTGTAGGGTAGAACCTCCTGGATTTTCTCGAGTTGCGACAGATCCCTCTAGAGTTATGACGGGAACATGAGGGACCAGCTCTTGTGGCCACAGGCAAGGCCAGTCTCCATGTGCGTTGCGAGGAGCCTCTCCAGATTCCTCTCCATTCGGTGCTGGGGCCTAAGACCTCGTGTGGAGTCAAGGTCGGAATCTGAGGATTCCTTTCCAGTGCTGACACGAATCTTAGGGTAATTCTGGAGGCTCCACAGGGGAGTCAGTCCTCATCTCGAGTGGGGACATGCACGTTTGCTTTCCTCCCAAGCTGGAGCAGCAGTGTTATGCTTCTCGTCGTTGATACAGGGATCTGTGGCTTTCCCTCAAGGTTTTCCCACAAGGCTTTCTCACAGGGCTGTCAGAAGTGCCACCGAGCAGTGAGTCGATACTCGGCGTGCAATTCGAGGCAGTGCAGGGAAGTCAAGTTCCTCTGGAATTGACTGAGACATTTGGCGGACTTTTGGAATGGTGGCACGACCCCTGGAGTTCCTCTCGACTTTCCTGTGGAGAGCGCCTCCTCTTGAGATGCGACGAAAATGTCGGGAATCCTTTCCAGACGAAGCAGGGAATGGAACCCTCATCTCAAGCTACGAGGCGGAAACGCGGCTCCTCTTGATGTTGGCGGGACCCTCGGTGTTCCTCTGGAGTGGAGACCGGTATGTTGGGGAACTTCCTGAGTTGCAGCAAGGGTGTGAAGGACCCTTTCGAAGTTCAAGAGGGATGGTGTGATTTGCCTAGAGAAGCCTCAGCGGAAAAGGATCCGATCTCGCCTGGAGGGGAGAACCTCCTGGATTTTATCGAGTTTCGACGGGTGCCTCTGGAGTTACGACGGGGACCTAAAGGTCCCATTTTTATGGCCTCAGGCAAGGCCAGTCTCTATGCGAGTTGAGATAGGCCTCTCGGGATTCCTCTCCAGTTGGTGCCGGGGCCGAAGACCTAGTGTGGAGTCGAGGCCGGAACCTGAAGATCCATCTCCAGTGCTGATATTTATCTTGGGGTATTTCTGGAGGCTCCACAGGGGAGTAAGTATGGGTCTCGAGTAGGGACATACACGTCTGCTTTCCTCCGGAGCTGGAGCATCTGTCAGTCTTCCCGTAGCATTGATACAGGGATCTGTGGCTTTCCCTCGAGGCTTTCCCACGAGGCTTTCCCACAGGGCTGTCGTACCTGTGACCATGGTGTGAGTAGATACTCGGCATGCAAGTTGAGGCAGTGCAGGAAAGTCGGGTTCCTCTGCAGTGGACTGAGATATCTGGGGGAATTTGTGAATGGTGGCACGACCCCTGGAGTTCCTCTCAACTTTCTTGTGGAGAGCACCTCCTCTTGAGATGCGACAGGAACGCCGGGAATCCTTTCCCGACAAAGCAGGGAAATGAACCCTCATCTCGAGCATCGCGACGGCAACGGGGCTCCTCTTTATGTTGACGGGACCCTCGGTGTTCCTCTGGAGTGGAGACGGGTATGTGGGGGAACTTCTTGAGTTCCAGCAAGGGTGTGAAGGACCCTTTCGAAGGTCAAGAGGGAAGGTGTGATTTGCCTCGAGACGCCTCAGCGGAAAGGGGCCTCATCTCGACTGGACGGGAGAACCTCCTCGAGTTTCTCGACTTGCGGCGGGTCCCTCTCGAGTTACGACGGAGACCTCATGGACCCGCTCTTGTGGCTTTAGGCAAGGCCAGTCTCCATGCGAGTTGGGATTGGCCTCTTGGGATTCCTCTCCAGTCGATTCCGGGGCCTAAGACTTCGTGTGGAGTTGAGGCCAGAACCTGAGGATTCCTGTCCAGTACTGACATGGATCTTGGGATACCTCTGGAGGCTCCCCAGGGGAGTCAGTCCTCGTCTCGAATGGGAACAGGCATGTCCATTTTCCTCCCGAGCTGGAGAAGCAGTGGCAGGCTTCCCGTCGCATTGATATAGGGATATGTGGCTTTCCCTCGAGGCTTTCCCAAGAGGCTTTCCAACAGGGCTGTCACATGTGCCACCGTGGTGTGAATCAATACTCGCCTTGCAAATCGAGGCAGTGCAGGGGAATCAGGTTCCTCTGCAGTGGACTGAGATATCTGGGGGATTTTGTGAATGGTGGCATGACCCCTGGAGTTCCTCTCAACTTTCTTGTGGAGAGCGCCTCCTCTTGAGATGCGACAGGAATGCCGGGAATCCTTTCCCGATGAAGCAGGGAAACGAAACCTCATCTCAAGCTTCGTGACGGCAACGGGGCTACTCTTTATGTTGACGGGACCCTCGGTGTTCCTCTGGAGTGGAGACGGGTATGTGGGGGAACTTCTTGAGTTCCAGCAAGGGTGTCAAGGCCCCTTTCGAAGTTCAAGAGGGAAGGTGTGATTTTCCTCAAGACGCCTCAGCAGAAAAATTGCCTCATCTCGCCTGGAGGGGAGAACCTCCTGGATTTTCTCGAGCTGCGGCAGGTACCTCTTGAGTTATGATGGGGACTTTAGCGACCTGCTCTATGGCCTCAGTCAAGGCCATTCTTCATGCGAGTTACGATGGGCTTCTTGGGATTCCTCTCCAGTCTGTGCTGGGGCCTAAGACCTCGTGTGGAGTCCAAGTCGGAACCTAAGGATACCTCTCCAGTGCTGGGATGGATCTTGGGGTACTTCTGGAGACTCAACAGTGGAGGCAGTCCTCGTCTCGTGAGGGGACATGCAAGTCGGCTTTCCTCCCGAGCTGGAGCAGCAGTGTCAGTCTTCCCGTCATGTTAATACAGGGATCTGTGGCTTTCCCTCGAGGCTTTCCCACGAGGCTATCCCACAAGGCTGTCACACGTGCCACCTTGGGGTTAGTCGATACTCGGCGTGCAAGTCGAGGCAGAGCAGGGAAATCAGGTTCCTCTTGAGTGGACTGCGACATTTGGGGGACAGTGGGAATGGTGTCACAACCCCTGGTGTTCATCTAGACTTTCCTGTGGAGAGGGCATCCTCTTGATATGTGATGGGAATGCTGGGAATCCTTTCCCGACGAAGCAGGGAAAGGAACCCTCATCTCGAACTACAAGGCGGAAACGGGGCTCGTCTTGATGTTGGCGTGTCCCTTGGTGTCCCTTTCTAGTGGAGACGGGTATGTTGGGAAACTTCTTGAGTTGAAGCAAAGGTGTGATGGACCCTTTCGAAGTTAAAGAGGGTAGGTGTGATTTACCTCGAGATGCCTCACTGGAAAAGGGCCTCATCTAGCCCGGAGGGGAGAACCTCCTGGATTTATTCGAGTTGAGGCGGGTCCCTCTCCAGTTACGACGGGGACCTCGGAGACCCACTCTTGTAGCCTCAGGGAAGGCCAGTCTCCATGCGAGTTGCGAGGGGCCTCTCGGGATTCCTCTCCAGTCAGTGCTGGGGCCTAACACCTGGTGTGGAATCGAGGCCGGAACCTGAGGCTTCCTCTACAATGATGACATGGATATTGGGGTACTTCTTGAGGCTCCACAGAAGAGTCAGTCCTCGTCTCGAGTGGGGACATGCACGTCCGCTTTCCGCCCGATCTAGAGCAGCAGTGTCAGGCTTCCCGTCGCGTTGATACAGGGATCTGTGACGTTCCCTCGAGACTTTCCCACGAGGCTTTCCCACAGGGCTCTCCCACGTGCCACGGTGTTGTGAGTTGATAATCGGCGTGCAAGTCGAGGCCGTGCAGGGAAATCAGGTTCCACTGTAGTGGACTGAGACATTTGGGGGACTTTGGGAATGGTGGCAGGACCCCTGAAGTTCTTCTCGACTTTCCTGTGGAGAGTGCCTCCTCTTGAGATGCGAAGGGGACGCCGGGAATTCTTTAAGATGAAGCAGATAAAGGAACCCAATCTCGAACTACGAGGAGAAAACGGGGTTCCTCTGGATGTTGGCGGGATCCTCGGGGTTCCTCTCAAGTGGAGACGGGTATGTCGGGGAAATTCTTCAGTTGCAGCAAGGGTGTGAAGGACCCTTTCGAAGGTTAAGAGGGAAGGTGTGATTTGCCATAAGACGCCTCAGTGGAAATGGACCTCATCTCGCCTGGAGGGGAGAACCTCTTGGATTTTTGCCTGTTGCCACCCACCCTTTTGGCCTCAGGCAATGCGAGTCTCCATGCGAGTTCCGAGGAGCCTCTGGGGATTCCTCTCCATTCAGTGTCGGGGCCTAAGACCTTGTGTGTAGTCGAGGCCGGAACCTGAGTATTCCTCTCCAGTGCTGACATGGATCTTGGGGTAATTGTGGAGGCTCCACAGGGGAGTCAGTCATCGTCTCGAGTGGGGACATGCAACTCGGCTTTCCTCTCGAGCTGAAGCAGCTGTGTCAGGCTTTCCGTCAGCTTGATACAGGGATCTGCGGCTTTCCCTCGAGGCTTTCCCACGACGGTTTTCCACAGGGCTGTCACACGTGCCACCTTGGTGTTAGTACATATTCGGCATGCAAGTCGAGGCAGTGCAGGGAAATCAGGTTCCTCTGGAGTGGACTCAAGCAATTGGCGGACTTTGGGAATGGTGGCACGACTCCTGGAGTTCCTCTTGACTTTCCTGTGGAGAGCGCCTCCCCTTGAGAGGTGATGGCAACGCTGGGAATCCTCTTCCAAAGAAGCAGTGAAAGGAACCCTTATCTCGAGCAACGTGGCAGAAACAGGGCTCCTCTTGATGTTGGCGGGACCCTCGGTGTTCCTCTCGAGTGGAGACGGGTATGTTGCGGAACTTCTTGAGTTGCAGCAAGGGTGGGAAGCACCGTTTTGAAGTTCAAGATGAGCGGTGTGATTGGACTCAAGTGGCCTCAGCTGAAAAGGGCCTCATCTGGCCTGGAGGTGAGAACCTCCTGGATTTTCTCGAGTTGTGGCGGGTCCCTCTCGAGCTGCGACGGGGATCTCAGGGACCCACTCTCGTGGCCTCAGGCAAAGCCAGTTTCCGTGCGAGTTCCGAGGGGTCTCTCAGGATTGTTCTCCAGTCGGTGTCAGGGCTTAAGGCCTCCTGTGGAGTTGAGGCCGGAATTGGAAAGTTTCTCTCCAGTGTTGACATTGATCTTTACGTACTTCTGGATGCTCCGCAGGGGAGTCAGTCCTCGTCTCTAGTGGGGACATGCACGTTCGCTTTCCTCCCGAGCTGGAGCAGCAGTGTCAGGCTTCCTGTCGCGTTGATACAGGGATCCTTGGCTTTCCCTAGTGGCTTTCCCACGAGGTTTTCCCACAGGGCTGTCAAAAGTACCACCGTGGTGTGAATCGATAGTGGGCGTGCAACTCGAGGCAGCACAGGGTAATCAGGTTCCTCTGGAGTGGACTGAGACATTTAGGGGACTTTGGGAATGCTGGCACGACCCCTGGAGTTCCTCTCGATTTTTCTGTAGAGAGCGTCTTTTCTTGAGTTGCGACGGGAACGCCGGGAATCCTTTCCCGACGAAGCAGGGAAAGGAACCCTCATTTCGAGCTAAGAGGCTGAAACAATGCTACTCTTGTTGTTGGCGGGACCCTCGGTGTTCCTCTCGAGTGGAGACGGGTATGTCGGGGAACTTCTTGAGTTGCAATAAGGGTGTGAAAGACCCTTTCGAAGTTCAAGAGGGAAGGTGTGATTTGCCTCGAGACGCCTCATCGGAAAAGGGACTCATCTCGCCTGGAGAGAAGAACCTCTTGGATTTTCTCGAGTTGCCGCGGGTCCCTCTCCAGTTACCACAGGGACGTCAGGGACACGCTCTTGTGGCCTCAGGCAAGGACAGTCTCCATACGAGTTGGGAGCGGCCTCTCGGGGTTCCTCTCTAGTCGGTGCCACGGCCTAAGACTTCGTTTGGAGTCGAGGCCGGAACCTGAGGATTTCTCTCCAGTGCTGACATGGATCTTGGGGAACTTCTGGAGGCTCTACAAGGGAGTCAGTCCTCGTCTCGAGTGGGGACATGCACGTCCGCTTTCCTCCCAAGCTGGAGCAGCAGTGTCAGGCTTCCCGTCACGTTGATACAGGGATCTGCGGCTATCCTTCGAGGCTTTCCCAGGAGGCTTTCCCACAGGGCTGTCACACGTGCCACCGTGTTCTGAGTCGATCCTCGGCGTGAAAGTCTAGGCAGTGCAGAGAAATCAGCTTCCTCTGAAGTGGACTGAGACATTCGGGGGACTTTGGGAATGGTGGCACGACCCCTGAGTTCCTCTCGAGTTTCCTGTGGAAAGCGCATCATCTTGAGATGCGACGGGAACACAGGGAATCCTTTCCCCACGAAGCAGGGAATGGAACCCTCATCTTGAGCCATGTGACAGAAACAGGGCTCCTCGTGATGTTGGCGGGATCCTCGGTGTTCCTCTCGAGTGGAGACGGGTATGTCAGGGAACCTCTTGACTTGCAGCAAGAGTGTCAAGTAGTCTTTCGAAGTTTAAGAGGGAAGGGGTGATTTGCCTCGAGACGCCTCAGCGGAAAAGGGCCTCATCTCCCCTGGAGGGGAGAACTTCCTGGATTTTCTCGAGTTTCGACGGGGACCTCAGGGACCCGCTCTTGTGGCCTCAGGCAAGGCCAGTCTCCATGCGAGTTCGAGAGGCCTTCTGGGATTCCTCTCCAGTCGATGCTGGGGCCTAAGACCTCGTGTGGAGTCGAGGCCGGAACCTTATAACTCCTCTCCAGTGCTGATGTGGATCTTGGGGTACTTCTGGAGGTTCGAAAAGGGAGTCATTTCTCGTCTCGAGTGGGGACATGCACTCAGCATTTCTCCCGAGCTGGAGCAGCAGTGTCAGTCTTCCCGTCGTGTTGATACAGGGATTTGTGGCTTTCCCGCCAGGCTTTCCCACGAGGATTTCCCACAGGGCTGTCACAAGTGCCACCGTGCTGTTAGTCGATACTCGGCGTGCAAGTCGAGGCAGTGTAGGAAAATCAGGTTCCTCTGGAATGGACTGAGACATTTGGGGGACTTTGGGAATTGTGGCACGAACTCTGGAGTTCCTCTCGACTTTCCTGGGGAGAGCGCCTCCTCTTGAGATGCGACGTGAACGCCGGGAATCCTTTCCCGATGAAGCAGGGAAAGGAACCCACACCTTGGGCTACGAGGCAGAAACGGGACTCCTCTTGATGTTGACGGGATCCTCGGTGTTCTTCTCGCGTGGAGACGGGTGTGTCGGGGCACTTCTTGAGTGGCAGCAGGGGTGTGAAGGACACTTTCGAAGTTCAAGAAGGAAGGTGTGATTGTCCTCGAGACACCTCAGGGGAAAATCGCCTCCTCTAGTATTGAGGGCAGAACCTTCTGGATTTTCTCTAGTTGTGGTGCTTCCTTCTCGAGATATGACGGGGACCTCAGGGACCGCTCCTGTGGCCTCAGACAAGGCCAGTCTCCATGCGAGTTGCGAGGGGCCTCTCGGGATTCCTCTCCAGTCGGTGCCAGGGCCTAACGCATCGTGTAGAATCGAGGCCGGAACCTGAGGATTCCTTTCCAGTGCTGACATGGATCTTGGGGTACTTCTGGAGGCTCCACAGGGGAGTCAGTCCTTGTCTCGACTGGGGACATGCACTTCCGCTTTCTTCTCGAACTGGCGCAGGAGAGTCAGGCTTCCCGTCGCGTTGATACAGGGATGTGTTGCTTTCCCTCGAGGCTTTCCCACAGGGCTGTCACACGTGCCACCGAGATGGGAGTCGAAACTCGGCGTGCCAGTCGAGGCAGTGCAGGGAAATCAGGTTCCTCTGGAGTGAACTGAGACATTCTGGTGACTTTGGGAATGGTGGCCCGACCCCTGTATTTCCTCTTGACTTTCCTGTGGAGAGCGCCTCCCCTTGAGAGGTGATGGCAACGCTGGGAATCCTCTTCCAAAGAAGCAGTGAAAGGAACCCTTATCTCGAGCAACGTGGCAGAAACAGGGCTCCTCTTGATGTTGGCGGGACCCTCGGTGTTCCTCTCGAGTGGAGACGGGTATGTTGCGGAACTTCTTGAGTTGCAGCAAGGGTGGGAAGCACCGTTTTGAAGTTCAAGATGAGCGGTGTGATTGGACTCAAGTGGCCTCAGCTGAAAAGGGCCTCATCTGGCCTGGAGGTGAGAACCTCCTGGATTTTCTCGAGTTGTGGCGGGTCCCTCTCGAGCTGCGACGGGGATCTCAGGGACCCACTCTCGTGGCCTCAGGCAAAGCCAGTTTCCGTGCGAGTTCCGAGGGGTCTCTCAGGATTGTTCTCCAGTCGGTGTCAGGGCTTAAGGCCTCCTGTGGAGTTGAGGCCGGAATTGGAAAGTTTCTCTCCAGTGTTGACATTGATCTTTACGTACTTCTGGATGCTCCGCAGGGGAGTCAGTCCTCGTCTCTAGTGGGGACATGCACGTTCGCTTTCCTCCCGAGCTGGAGCAGCAGTGTCAGGCTTCCTGTCGCGTTGATACAGGGATCCTTGGCTTTCCCTAGTGGCTTTCCCACGAGGTTTTCCCACAGGGCTGTCAAAAGTACCACCGTGGTGTGAATCGATAGTGGGCGTGCAACTCGAGGCAGCACAGGGTAATCAGGTTCCTCTGGAGTGGACTGAGACATTTAGGGGACTTTGGGAATGCTGGCACGACCCCTGGAGTTCCTCTCGATTTTTCTGTAGAGAGCGTCTTTTCTTGAGTTGCGACGGGAACGCCGGGAATCCTTTCCCGACGAAGCAGGGAAAGGAACCCTCATTTCGAGCTAAGAGGCTGAAACAATGCTACTCTTGTTGTTGGCGGGACCCTCGGTGTTCCTCTCGAGTGGAGACGGGTATGTCGGGGAACTTCTTGAGTTGCAATAAGGGTGTGAAAGACCCTTTCGAAGTTCAAGAGGGAAGGTGTGATTTGCCTCGAGACGCCTCATCGGAAAAGGGACTCATCTCGCCTGGAGAGAAGAACCTCTTGGATTTTCTCGAGTTGCCGCGGGTCCCTCTCCAGTTACCACAGGGACGTCAGGGACACGCTCTTGTGGCCTCAGGCAAGGACAGTCTCCATACGAGTTGGGAGCGGCCTCTCGGGGTTCCTCTCTAGTCGGTGCCACGGCCTAAGACTTCGTTTGGAGTCGAGGCCGGAACCTGAGGATTTCTCTCCAGTGCTGACATGGATCTTGGGGAACTTCTGGAGGCTCTACAAGGGAGTCAGTCCTCGTCTCGAGTGGGGACATGCACGTCCGCTTTCCTCCCAAGCTGGAGCAGCAGTGTCAGGCTTCCCGTCACGTTGATACAGGGATCTGCGGCTATCCTTCGAGGCTTTCCCAGGAGGCTTTCCCACAGGGCTGTCACACGTGCCACCGTGTTCTGAGTCGATCCTCGGCGTGAAAGTCTAGGCAGTGCAGAGAAATCAGCTTCCTCTGAAGTGGACTGAGACATTCGGGGGACTTTGGGAATGGTGGCACGACCCCTGAGTTCCTCTCGAGTTTCCTGTGGAAAGCGCATCATCTTGAGATGCGACGGGAACACAGGGAATCCTTTCCCCACGAAGCAGGGAATGGAACCCTCATCTTGAGCCATGTGACAGAAACAGGGCTCCTCGTGATGTTGGCGGGATCCTCGGTGTTCCTCTCGAGTGGAGACGGGTATGTCAGGGAACCTCTTGACTTGCAGCAAGAGTGTCAAGTAGTCTTTCGAAGTTTAAGAGGGAAGGGGTGATTTGCCTCGAGACGCCTCAGCGGAAAAGGGCCTCATCTCCCCTGGAGGGGAGAACTTCCTGGATTTTCTCGAGTTTCGACGGGGACCTCAGGGACCCGCTCTTGTGGCCTCAGGCAAGGCCAGTCTCCATGCGAGTTCGAGAGGCCTTCTGGGATTCCTCTCCAGTCGATGCTGGGGCCTAAGACCTCGTGTGGAGTCGAGGCCGGAACCTTATAACTCCTCTCCAGTGCTGATGTGGATCTTGGGGTACTTCTGGAGGTTCGAAAAGGGAGTCATTTCTCGTCTCGAGTGGGGACATGCACTCAGCATTTCTCCCGAGCTGGAGCAGCAGTGTCAGTCTTCCCGTCGTGTTGATACAGGGATTTGTGGCTTTCCCGCCAGGCTTTCCCACGAGGATTTCCCACAGGGCTGTCACAAGTGCCACCGTGCTGTTAGTCGATACTCGGCGTGCAAGTCGAGGCAGTGTAGGAAAATCAGGTTCCTCTGGAATGGACTGAGACATTTGGGGGACTTTGGGAATTGTGGCACGAACTCTGGAGTTCCTCTCGACTTTCCTGGGGAGAGCGCCTCCTCTTGAGATGCGACGTGAACGCCGGGAATCCTTTCCCGATGAAGCAGGGAAAGGAACCCACACCTTGGGCTACGAGGCAGAAACGGGACTCCTCTTGATGTTGACGGGATCCTCGGTGTTCTTCTCGCGTGGAGACGGGTGTGTCGGGGCACTTCTTGAGTGGCAGCAGGGGTGTGAAGGACACTTTCGAAGTTCAAGAAGGAAGGTGTGATTGTCCTCGAGACACCTCAGGGGAAAATCGCCTCCTCTAGTATTGAGGGCAGAACCTTCTGGATTTTCTCTAGTTGTGGTGCTTCCTTCTCGAGATATGACGGGGACCTCAGGGACCGCTCCTGTGGCCTCAGACAAGGCCAGTCTCCATGAGAGTTGCGAGGGGCCTCTCGGGATTCCTCTCCAGTCGGTGCCGAATCCTATTTCCTCGTCTGGAGCCGAGGCCGGAACCTGATGTTTCCTCTTCAGTGCTGATATGGAACTTGGTGTTCCTCTGACGTCTCCACATGGGAGTCAGGCCTCGTCTCAAGTTGAGACATGGACGTCAGCTTTCCTCCCGAGCTGTAGCAGCACTGTCAGTCTTGCCGTCAAGTTGACACAGGGATCTGTGGCTTTCCCTCGAGGCTTTCCCACAGGGCTGTCACACGTGCCACCGTGGTGTGAGTCGATACTCAGTGTGATATTCGAGGCAATGCAGGGTAATCAGGTTCCTCTGGAGTGGACTGAGACATATGGGGGTCTTTGGAATGGTGGCACGACCTCTGGAGTTCCTCTCGACTTTCCTGTTGACAGCGCCTCCCCTTGAGATTCGATGGGTACGCCGGGAAGGGAAAGGAACCTTCATCTCGAGCCGAGGATTTGGACACGGGGCTACTCTTGAGTTGTGGCAGGACCCTCGGTGTTCCTCTCCAGTGGAGACAGGTATGTCGGGGAACTTCTTGAGTGGCAGCAAGGGTGTGAAGGACCCTTTCGAGGTTCAAGTGGGAAGGTGTGAATTCCCTCGAGACGCCACAGCAGAAAAGGGCCTCATCTCGCCTGGAGTGGAGATCCTCCTGGTTTTTCTCGAGTTGCGGCAGGTTCTTCTCGAGTTAAGATGGGGACCTCAGGTACCTGCTAGTGTGGCTTCAGGAATGGCCAGTCTCCATGCGAGTTGCAAGGGCCTCTCGGGATTCCTCTCCAGTTGATGCCGAATCCTATTTCCTCGTCTGGAGCCGAGGCCGGAACCTGATGTTTCCTCTTCAGTGCTGATATGGAACTTGGTGTTCCTCTGACGTCTCCACATGGGAATCAGGCCTCGTCTCAAGTTGAGACATGGACGTCAGCTTTCCTCCCGAGCTGTAGCAGCACTGTCAGTCTTGCCGTCAAGTTGACACAGGGATCTGTGGCTTTCCCTCGAGGCTTTCCCACAGGGCTGTCACACATGCCACCGTGGTGTGAGTCGATTCTCGGAGTAACATTCGAGGCAGTGCAGGGTAATCAGGTTCCTCTGGAGTGAACTGAGACATTTCAGAGTCTTTTGGAACGGTGGCACGACCGCTGGAGATCCTCTCGACTTTCCTTGGGAGAGCGCCTCCTCTTGAGATGCGACGGGAACGCCGGGAATCCTTTCCTGACGAAGCAGGGAAAGGAACCTTCATCTCGAGCCAAGGAGTTGGAAACGGGGTTCCTCTTTAGTTGTGGCAGGGCCCTCGGTGTTCCTCTCGAGTGGAGCCGGTTATGTCGGGGAACTTCTTGAGTGGCAGCAAGGGTGTGAAGGACCTTTTCGAGTTTCAAGAGGGAAGGTGTGATTTCCCTCGAGATGCGGCACTGGAAAAGGGCCTCATCTCGCCTGGAGTGCAGAACCTCCTGGTTTTTCTCGACTCGCAGCGGTTCCTCTCAAGTTATGAGGGGGACCTCAAAGACCCTCTCGTTTGGTCTCAGGAAAAGCCAGTCTCCATGCGAGTTACGAGTGGCCTTTCCGGATTCCTCTACAGTCGGTGCCAGGTCGTAAGTCCTCGTCTGGAGCTGAGGCCAGAACCTGAGGTTTCTTCTCCAGTGCTGATATGAATCTTGGGGTTCCTCTGGAGTCTCCAAAGGGGAGTCAGGCCTCGTCTCGTGTGGAGACATGCATGCCCACTTTCCTCCCGAGCTGTAGCAGCAGTGTCAGACTTCTCGTCGAGTTGACACAGGGATCTGTGGCTTTCCCTCGAGGTTTTCCCACAGGGCTGTCACACGTGCTACTGTGGTGTGAGTCGATACTCGAGGTGACATTCGAGGCAGTTCAGGGAAATCAGAGTCCTCTGGAGTGAACTGAGACTTTTGGGAGTCTTTTGGAATGGTGGCACAACCTCTGGAGTTCCTCTTGACTTTCCTGTGGAGAGCTCCTCTCCTTGAGATGTGATGTATACACCGCAAAGGGAAAGGAACTTTCATCTCGAGCCGAGGAGTTGGAAACGGGGCTCCTCTTGAGTTGTTGCGGGACGCTCTGTGTTCCTCTCGAGTGGAGACGGGTATGTCAGGGAACTTCTTGAGTGGCAACATAGGTGTGAAGGACCCTTTCAAGGTACAAGAGTGAAAGTGTGATTTCCCTCGAGACACCGCATTGGAAAAGGGCCTTATCTCGCCTGGAGGGGAGAACCTACTGGTTTTCCTCGAGTTGTGGCATGTTCCTCTCGAGTTACGACGGGGAACTCTGCGACCGCTCGGGTGGCCTCAGGAGACGCCAGTCTCCATGCGAGTTGTGAGGGAACTATCGGAATTTCTCTCCAATCAGTGCCGGCCTCTAAGACCTTGTATGGACCTGAGGCCAGAAACTGAGGTTTCCTCTCCAGTGCTGACATGCATCTTGGGGTTCCTCTGGAGTCTCCAAAAGGGAGTCAGGCCTGGTCTCGAATGGAGACATGCACGTCCGCTTTCCTCCCGAGCTGTAACAGCAGTGTCAGGCTTCCCGTCGAGTTGACACAGGGATCTGTGTGTTTCACTCGAGGCTTTCCCACAGGGCTGTCACACGTGCCACCATGGTGTGAGTCGATACTCGGGGTGACAGTCAAGGCAGTGCAGGGAATTCAGGTTCCTCTGGTGTGGACGGAGACATTTGGGGGTCTTTTGGAATGGTGTCACCACCCCTGGAGTTCGTCTCGACTTTCCTGTTGAGAGCGCCTCCTCGTGAGATGCGACGGGAGCGCCGGGAATTCTTTCCCATAGAAGCAGGGAAAAGAACCCTCATCTCGAGCGGAGGAGGGGGAAATGGGGCTCCTCTTGAGTTTGGCGGGACCCTCGGTGTTCCTCTCGAGCGGAGACGGGTATATTAGCGAATTTCTTGAGTCACAGCAAGGGTGTGAAGAACTCTTTCTTGGTTCAAGAGGGAAGGTGTGATTTTCCTCGAGACGCCGCAGCGGAAAAGGGCCTCATCTCGCCTGGAGGGGAGAAACTCCTGGTTTTTCTCGAGTTGCGGCAGGCTCATCTCGAGTTAAGACGGGGACCTCAGGATCCTGCTCGTGTGGCCTCAGAAAGGCCAGTCTCCATGCGAGTTTCAAGGGGCCTCTCTGGATTCCTCTCCAGTAGGTGTCGGGTCCTAAGTTCTCATCTGGAGACGAGGCCGGAAACAGGTTTCCTCTCTAGTGCTTACATGGATCCTGGGGTTTCTCTGGAGTCTACACAGGGGAGTCAGGCCTTGTCTCGAGTGGAGACATGCGCGTCCACTTCCCTACCAAGTTGTAGCAGCAGTATCATGCTTCCTGTTGAGTTGACACAGGGATCTCTGTCTTTCGCTCAAGGCTTTCCCACAGGGCTGTCACACGTGCCACCATGGTGTGAGTCGATACTCGGGGTGACAGTTGAGGCAATGCAGGGAATTCAGGTTATCCTGGAGTGGACTGAGACATTTGGGGGTCTGTTGGAATGGTGGCACAACCCCTGGAGTTCCTCTCGACTTTGCTGTGGAGAGCACCTTCTCTTGAAGTGCAACAGGAACACCGGGAATCCTTTCCCAACGAAGCAGGGAAAGGAAGCCTCATCTTGAGAGGAGGCGTGGAAAACGAAGCTCCTCTTGAGTTTGACGGGACCCTCGGTGTTCCTCTCGAGTGGAGACGGGTAAGTCAGGGAACTTCTTGAGTTGCTGCAAGGGTGTGAAGAACTCTTTCTTGGTTCAAGAGGGAAGGTGTGATTTGCCTCGAGACGCCTCAGTGGGAAAGGGCCTCATCTCGCCTGGAGGGGAGAACCTCCTGGTTTTTCTCGACTTGTGGCCCGTCCCTCTTGAGTTACGACGGGGACCTCAGGGACCCGCTCGTGTGGGCTTAGAAAGGCCAGTCTCCATGCGAGTTGCGAGAGGCCTCTCGGGATTCCTCACCAGTGAGTACCGGGTCCTAAGTCGTTGTCTAGAGCCGAGGCCAGAAACTGAGTTTTCCTCTCCAGTGCTGACATGGATCCTGGGGTTCCTCTGGAGTCTCCACAGGGGAGTCAAACCTGGTCTCGAGTGGGGACATGCACGTCCACTTTCCTCCCGAGCTGTAGCAGCAGTGTCAAGCTTCCCGACGTGTTGACACCGGGATCTGTGGCTTTCCTTCGAGGTGCCACAGAGCTGTCACACGTGCCACCGTGGTGTGAGTCAATACTCGGGGTGACAGTCGAGGCAGTGCAGGGAAATCTGGTTAATCTGGAGCGGCTGAGAGAGTAGTCTGAGAAACTGGTCCATCCTTTATTTTTCAGAAGTCTTTTTATACTTTTGATAATACATGGGGATCAATGGGTAACACAAAGTTATGCAGCGTTAGCAGCCCAGATTCTTGTCAAAACCCGGCTTTTCTCTCTGCATACCTTGTTGTATACACAAGTCTTAGGTAATTTACATCATCTTCGGGCCAACAGGGCCAATTAATCTCTATAGTCCTTTTCTGATAAAGTTTGTCAACCAGAAAGCTTATTTGTGTTGATCTTCTCAAAGTCTGGTGCCACTCTCAGAAAGAAGTAAATAAAGTTACAGTCTTACATAGCAAAGATACAGCATTTTATAACAAGTAAAAGGGGTACTTATAACAAAAGAAAAGTGATTAACTCAAAAGTCTAGTGTTGCTAACATGAAAACTACTATACATCTTTTTCCATATCCCATATACATTGATTAACATCCTCCCAGGTGCCTAAAAGATAAAGAATATGGAGGTCTGGCAGCAATCATTGAGTCAATAGTGAAAACCCATCACCTATATGATTTTTTGCTCTTTAGAAAAGGCTCTGTATCTTTAAGATGCTTTTAAGCTTTGTGCCTCTCGTGGTTGGGGGGCTGTAAGCAATTCACAAGCTGTAAGAGGTCTGGGGAACCTGTTAGGCGAGCTAGAGAGCTATCAGAGGGGTTTAACTGAACCATCCCTTTCAAATGCAGAAGA
>SJXP01002874.1:0-25712 GCA_006408505.1 Damaliscus lunatus | reverse complement strand
AGTGTACGGGGCTTTAGGCCCATACAAAGCACAAACCTGTTTGAGTTCTTTGATCATTTTCATTGGAATGGGTTCCCAGTGGGGGGCTGTTCCCCCACCAATTCCGTTAAATATTATGGGAAAACAAGCCTCAAGGTGGGGGTCAAATTCATCATCAGGGCTAGAGAAAACCCTTCTTTGGGGAACTTCTAGTGGAGGCCCCTCACCCCTATAGGGAGGGGGGGGGACAAGGGGTGTCCTATGTCACTTTCTTCA
The DNA here is from genome assembly GCA_006408505.1 of Damaliscus lunatus. Taxonomy (NCBI): domain Eukaryota; kingdom Metazoa; phylum Chordata; class Mammalia; order Artiodactyla; family Bovidae; genus Damaliscus; species Damaliscus lunatus. The sequence continues at coordinate 25,457 of SJXP01002874.1, read as the reverse complement.
TACTTGGGGGATATTTTTATCTATTTGTTGTTTAAATCTTATGGATGTTTTATCTGGGGATGTCTGCCTTAAGCTCCTAGATGTGCATGACTTGATAGAGGACATTTCTCTTGAGCCTCTGGAAGCAGAAGGCTTAATTGAGGAAATTTCTCTTGAAGTCCTGGGAGCGGGTAAAAGAAAAACATAAGGAGAGGGTAGACAAGCTAAAATAGAGTAAATAGAGGTATTTTCTGGTCGGGTTAAAATAATAGGGGCGGTAGCGGCAAGGGCTTTCCAAATTTCTGGCTGCCAAAAGGTTTTGCCTTTAGCCGTATAAGACAGCATAGGGGGAACAAATTGATTATGATGCCATCTAGTGGCGACTAACGGCCAAGGAACTGAATATCCTTTCCAATTGTCCAATCTATTGATAAAGTCATCATCGGACTCAGGGTCCTGACCTGGATTTGGGTTGCTCCAGTCCTGAATTGTACAATTTCTTCCTCCCGGTATTCTGTAATCAATTCTCGAATTATAAGTACAAGATTTCCAAGTCGGATATCCTGAATGATCATCTATAGTTTTCCATATGACATCTGAGGGAGCAACATCATCACAATTTGGATATTCTGGTGGAGCTTTGAGAGACAAGGACTTATAGGGGTCAAGGACCCCAGGCATATGAGCTTGTAATATCCAGACAGACTGATCCCCTTTGGATGCAAATTTAGAGGTTGAGGAATCTGTCACAGCTGCTTTTGTAGAGGCTCCAATGCATCCTCTCTTGGTAACAAAGTTTCCTGTATGGTCAGGAGGAAAATTAAAGCAAACAGGAAAATCATCTGCTAGTCCTTTAAAGGTATAATTGAAATTAATAGGGTCTTGGTCTTTTATATAGGAAGTATAAGATCCTCCCGAAAGGTGAGGCTGGTCTGTATTAACCTGTATGGGGTCACTGTTCCAAGTGACAACTTGGAAAGTTGGAGGATCCGTGAGAAACGCCCAATATTTGGTTGGAATGGGAGAGGTGCTTACCTGGCAAGAAAGCAAAGCAAGTATGGCAATAAACACCTTTTCAGGAAAGACTGAAGGTCCCTGTAGGGAAACTATCCCCTGTGCCTGGCGACAGAGTGCCTTAATCTGTCCCCAGGTGGGTATGGAGGCAAGTTGGGTTGACTGAGCTGGGAGCCCTAATGGTTTCCTGCGAGGCAAAGAATTAGGGGGAGCAATATCCCGTATCTGAAGTTGTGACATCCTTCTGGTGGGTGGCTCCGTTTCTTGCTCATCAGGGATCTCTGATGTCAGCTGTTCCAGGGTCAACGGCACTTCCCATGCTGGCGGAAGGAGCAGGGGAAGAGGAGGCTTCTTCCTTTTTAGAGATCATGGTGGCGGGGGAATCTGGTATCCGGGGAGCTGAGACATGGCGAATCAGTCTGTCTGGAACCCAAATCGGAGAGTCTATGTCCTGTGGAAAAATACAAGCATACCCTCGCCCGCTGGTTAATAAGGGATCAGGACCTTTCCATTGTCCGGAGAGAAGATCCCTCCATTTTACCAATGGTTTTGCATTCAATTGCTCTGGGCACCAATGGCGAAGCATTGCAGTGTTTCCGGATGAATCAGCATTTAAGTTATTTTTAAAAAAAGAGCATGTTGCAAAATCTGATGGGGGGAACTATATTTAAATTCCCCTTCTTTTAGCTTTTGAATATGGATTTTCAGTGTTTGATGTGCTCTTTCCACGATGGCTTGTCCCTGCGGATTATAAGGGATGCCGGTGTTATGTTTAATTTGAAACTTTGTACAAATTGCTGAAAAGATTTAGACGTGTAAGCAGGGGCATTATCAGTTTTTAAAGCTTTTGGCAAGCCCAGATATGAAAAACATGTGAAAAGATGTTGTATTACATCTTTAACTGCTTCCCCTGTACAAGCAGTAGCTATAATGACATGAGAAAAGGTATCCACAGTTACATGAACAAAAGACAATTTTCCAAGTGAAGAGACATGGGTTACATCCATTTGCCAGAGTTCATTAGGTTGAGACCGCGAGGGTTAACTCCCAGAGGTAAAGCATTCATGGTAGTAGGACAATGTAAACAGGAGTGAACCATCTCTCAGGCAGATTCTCGAGGAATTTGGTATCGTAATGCAGTGGCATTCTGATGATGAAGTGAGGGAGAAGCTCGGGCTTCTTCGAAAACAGAAGCTACTGAAATCCTGGTTAGCAAATCTGCCAGATCATTAAGAGCATTTAAAGGGCCAGGCAGATTGGAATGAGCCCGAATGTGGCCTATAAAGAATGCCCGATTTCTTTTCCAAATTTGCTGCTGCAGTCTAGTTAACAAATGGAAGATGGCAGTTTTGTTTTCGGGCAGAACTGCAGTTTCAATGTGTGGAAACAGCCTGACCACATACTGAGAGTCAGAGTAAAGATTAAATTCCTCCTCTGCAAACATAACAAAAGCCTCAATAACAGCTGTGATATTTGAGCTGAAATTTCTTGTGTTTCCAAAATTTTCTGATGATCTCTTGTGACTATAGAGGCTTTACCATTAGCTGATCCGTCAGTAAAGGCTATCTGAGCATCTGGAATAGGAAACTGTTTACATCTGACAGGAAAAATAACTGGATGCTTAGACATAAAATTTAGCAAAACATGCGAGGGTAAATGATGCAAAATTTGACCACAGTAGTTCCCTATAGCAATCTGCCAATCATCATCAAACATTAGAAGAGCATCAAGTTGTTCCTTATTATATGGAATTACAATCTCTGATGACTCTTTACCAAACAATTCAATGCTCCATTTCCTTCCTTTTAGTATTAATGTGGCAATTAGACCGGGATAAGAAGCCACGACTTTTTTGCTTGGGCGGGAAGATGGACCCATTCTAGAGGGCCGCTTTGCCACAGAACTCCGTAGGCGCTGTTGGAGTAGCTAGACAGAGGAACTGCCAAGTCATCGTCAAATCAATTCTTTTTACATAACTATTCGATAAGGCTGCTTCTACTTTACCTAGGGCTTCCTGAGCCTCAGCTGTTAATTGTTTTTTAGAAGTTGGATTAGGATCCCCGCGTAGAATGTTAAAAAGAGGTTTCAATTAGGCAGTGGTTAATTTTAAATATGGTCTAATCCAATTAACATCACCTAAAAGTTTTTGATACTCATTTAAAGTAATAAGATGGTCTTTTCTCAATTGCAGCGGGGCATGAGTCACTGTTTCTGAATTTATGATTCTTCCTAAGTAAGTTATGGGTGGATTGATTTCAATGTTTCCTGGGGCAATTTTTAGACCTCTGTCTGTCAATGTCTGGGTCAGATCCTGGAGGACAGCTTGCAAATGGGATCTATCAGGATGAGCTATTAAAATATCATTCATATAGTGAATCATATATACCTGTTCATATTTAATCCTAGTATCTTCTAGAGTGGCATTAACGAACTTCTGGCATAGAGTGGGGCTATTTTTCATCCTGAGGCAAAACATTCCACTGAAACCGTAAGTAAGGCTGTTTAAGATTCTCTGATGGCAGACTAAAGGCAAATCGCTTTTTATCCTCAGGATTTAAGGGAATAGTGAAAAAACAATCTTGTAAATCAATCACAATTATATTGTATCCCTCTGGAACGGCTGCTGGGGAAGGGAGCCCAGGCTTTTAAGCCCGCATGTCCTCCATGGTGGCATTAATTGCTCTCAAATCCTGTAAAAGTTGCCATTTATGAGATTTTTTTCTTAATGACAAAAATAGGAGTGTTCCAGGGGCTATTGGGGGACTCAATATTTCCCAATTCTAGGTGTTCAAAGATTAACGCTTTAGCTGCCAATAATTTTTCTTTAGGCAGAGGCCATCATTCCACCCACACCAGATCTCGAGATTTCCATGTAATGGGGTTGGCAGCAAAAACAATGGCCTCCATTATAAATTTGGATATCCCAATCCAGCACGTAGCTTGCGAGGAGTTGGGCAAATTGGCTCAATTATTCCTGTCTGTTGTTTACCCAATCCTCTTGATGGATCATAGCCCATCTGCACCATCTGAGAGGTCACGTTATCATCAGGGCTAAAAAGTAACACTCCCATTTGAGACAGCATGTCCCTCCCCCACAGGGAAAGGGGGAGCGAAGGAAAGACATAAGGTTGGAAAGTTCCACATGTATCCTCAAATTGCCAATCTAAATTTTTTGCACTTTTAGCTACTGTGGGGGCTCTTCCTATCCCCACCAAATTATTTTCAGTAGTATGTGGGACAGGAGCTGGGCCAGTCTTTTCCTGAAATGCAAGAAACATCTGCTCCTGTGTCTAATAACCTCACAATAGGTTTGCCATTAACCAGAATAGTTTTCATAGGACGTTTCTGAGTAATTTCTGTCATCCAAAAAACCATAGCACTAGACCCAAATCCTTTCTCCTGCCTTTCACTTTGAGTAGACGTGTGCCCTATGGCAGCATGGTAAGGCAAAATCAAAAGTTGTGCTATTCTTTGTCCCTGTTGTATTTGGAAAGTTTCAGTTGGGGTGAAATCATTATCTGAATTTCTCCTGTATAATCTGAGTCAATTATTCCAGGGATAATTGTGAGACCTTGCATAGCTAAGGAACTTCTGCCTAATATAATTCCCACTAAACCTGTCAGTGATGGGCCTTTAACTCCTGTAGGGATTTTTATAGTGGGGCTCTCTGGTGTTAATATTGTTGAGGTGGTGCAACTGAGGTCCAGTCCTGTGCTGCCTGGGGTTGCTCTGATGAATTCTGCGACAGGACGAAGGGAATGAATGGGTTCAATGAGGCTGCCCCAATTGTCGGGGCCTGGGGCTGGCCCCTCAATCCGTTTCCCAACTGCTGGTTAGTGCCCAAAAGAGCTCCATTTCTATGGAATTGTGACCTGCATTCTTTTACCCAATGATATCCTTTTTGACAACGAGGGCAGAGAGACCTAGGGAGATTAGTAGACACAGCCGGGGAGGCAGAATTTGGCAGAGAAGAACTGGCTGCTTTTTTGGGACAAGCGTGCATAAAGTGCCCCTCCTGTCCACAAGAGAAGCAGGCCTTTGATAACCCAATATTCTGGCCTGGACTACTGGAATGACTCTTTGACGGGTTATTCCTGTTTGCAAAAAAGGACTGTACTGCCTGCTGATAAGAATTTCCCTTTATGGCTGCAGCTATGGCATCGCCCTACATCATTGCTGGCCCTACATCTGCACATTGCCTGATATAATCTATTATTTGCCCATTTTTTTATAGGACGTAGAATGTCCTGGCAGGTAGAATTAGCATTTTCAAATGCCAGTTGTTTTATCAGTATTCCAGCTGCCTCAGTATTGGAAATTACTCTGTGGACTGCCTCTGCAAGTCTTGATATAAAGTCCTCATATTGCTCTTCTGGTTTTTGTTTAACGTTTGAGAAGGAAGAGGTTGATTCTTTCCCTTCAGGCAACAAGCGCCAAGCCCCAAGGGCGCAAGTGATTACTTGGTCTAAAGTGTTTGTATTGAATCCCATCTGATCTCTAAGTGTTCCAAAATCATTAGTCCCTGCCAACATACTTTTTACAATATATCTTGGGCCATATCTTTGGTTAGCATCAGCCTGTTTTGGGGCAAGGTCTTCATATTCAGCTCTCCAAAGTACATATTGCCATCCAGACAGACAAGCTTTAGCGACTGTCTTCCAGTCATGGGGTGTCATCCATCTGCCCACTAAAGCCTCTACCAATGATACAGTGTATGGGGCTTTAGTCCCATACAAAGCACAAACCTGTCTGAGTTCTTTGATCATTTTCATTGGAATGGGTTCCCAGTGGGGGGCTGTTCCCCCACCAATTCCATTAAATATTATGGGAAAACAAGCCTCAAGGTGGGGGTCAAATTCATCATTGGGGCTAGAGAAAACCCTTCTTTGGGGAACTTCTAGTGGAGGCCCCTCACCCCTATAGGGAGTGTCCTATGTCACTTTCTTCATACTTGGGGGATTTTTTTTATCTATTTGGTGTTTAAATCTTATGGATGTTTTATCTGGGGATGTCTGCCTTAAGCTCCTAGATGTGCATGACCTGATAGGGGACATTTCTCTTGAGCTTCTGGAAGCAGAAGGCTTAACTGAGGAAATTTCTCTTGAAGTCCTGGGAGCGGGTGATCTTATTGGGGAAGTTTTTCTTAAACTCCTTGGAGCAGATGATCTAATTGGAGAAGTTTCTCTTAAACTCCTTGGAGCATCTTTATTTAATAAAGGCCTATCCTTATCAGAATGGTCTTGACTTACTTCCTCTTCCAAATCTTCCTCATCTGAAAACTGGTCTTTTTTCTCATCTCTATCTTTTACCTTTTCCTGGGCAGTCATTGCAGCTAACATTTCATTCAACTGCCGATAGCTAGATATAGCCTCCTTTTCCTCACTCTCCTCTCACCTTTTTCTCTGCACTTTCCTCTTTAAGATGTACTTTTTCAGATTCAGGGGCAGAGTCTAGAGCATCCCTAAGTATATTCCATAAGAAAAAGGCGTCAGTAGGCACCTTTTCTGAGCCATGTTCAGCATTGTAAATTTTTAGTTGTTTTCCTACGCTCTCCCAGGTATCTAAGTTAACAGTGCCCTCTTCTGGAAACCAGGGGCACTGTTCTTGTACAAAGGAAAAAAATGAATGAATATTGGATTTCTTAACTTTAATTTCTCGTTTAGTTAGCAACTGCAAGATTACTCCTATAAAAAGCTGTCTTTCTTTTGATTCACTCTTACCCATGTCAGAAAATTAAGATTTATAGAGAAGTCTGCCTTGACAAAAAGGTTTTACCTTAGCCAAAGGGGGTTTTCAACCCAAAGAAAGCAGGTTTCTTTCAACCTCTAGAAAATCAGGTCTCTCTTAAACCCTTCAACACTTCCCTCTCCTACTCACCCTGTCTATCCTACAGGGGGGTCTGCAGCACTCTGAATGTGGTCCTAGCCATCCCAAAAACTCAACACTGGGGGAGTAACTGAAAGTATTCCGGGGGGAGTGATTAAATCACTCTGAGGGAGCAACAGAGATGCTCCAGGGGTAGCTTTTGCTCCAAGGAACCTACCTTCGAAGTCCCTGTTTGGGCGACACTTGCTGGGGTCCAGACCCGGTGGATCCAGGAAATTCGAAGCGTGGATGGCGTAGGTGAGGAAAAAACTTATTTATTTATTAATATAAGATTAGATTAGAAAGAAATAGTATAGTAGGAAAATTAAGTGGAGAAAGAAGGCTGAATAACTTGGCTTACGGGGAAGACAAATAAAGTTCCAGACAAGGAACTTGCACCATCTATGTTGGGCCACTGGCACCCACTTGAATATCGAAGGGTGGCCGCCTTAGGCTCCCTTTCTCACGGGTCTTAGCAGCCAGGACAAGTAAGTAGACTTGATGAACCGTCCCGCTCCAGATGGGAATTCAGTCTGAAATTAGAGTAAAGAGGAGAGGGATAGAGAGGGAGAAAAAGAGAGAGAGAGACACAGGGAGAGCCAGATTCCCAAGAAACTAGGCTGAGACTAGTCCAAGAGACTGGTCCATCCTTTATTGTTCAGAAGGCTTTTTACACTTTTGATAATACGTGGAGATCAATGGGTAACACAAAGTTATGCAGCGTTAGCAGCCCAGATTCTTATCAAAACCAGGCTTTTCTTTCTGCATACCTAGTTGTATACAAAAATCTTAGGTAATTTACATCATCTTCCGGCCAAAAGGGCCAATTAACATTTTACAGTCCTTTTCTGATAAGGTTTGTCAACCCGAAGTCTTATTTGTGTTGATCTTCCCAAAGTCTGGTGCCACTCTCAGAAAGCAGTAAATAAAGTTACATTCTTACATAGCAAAGATAAAGCAATTTATGACAAGTAAAAGGGGTACAGTGATTTACAACAAAAGAAAAGTAATTAACTCAAAAGTCTAGTGTTGCTAACATGAAAATTAATATACATCTTTTTCCATATCTTGTATACATTGATTAACATCCTCCCAGGTGCCTAAAAGATAAAGAATATGGAGGTCTGGCAGCAGTCATTGAATCAATAGTGAAAACCCATCACCAATACAACTTTTGCTCTTTAGAAAAGGCTCTGTATCTTTAAGATGCTTTTAAGTTTTGTGCCTCTCACGGTTGGGGGGCTTTAAGCAATTCACAAGCTGTAAGAGGTCCAGGGAACCTGTTAGGCGAGCTAGAGAGCTATCAGAGGGATGTAACTGAAATATCCCTTTCGAATGCAGAAGACTAAAGCCCTGATTTGACTTTTTCCAGAGAATATCAGAAGAGCAGAGTACAGAAGCTGGCAGATTTTTGTTTTTTGGGGTACATGCTCAGGAAATTCCAGGGGGAAACCCTGAAGCCTGATCACGTCCTTGCGTTTTGTCAGGCTTCCTATCTCAGGACATTGTCACGGGTGGAATTCCACACGATGGCTTCTGGCAGTGGCAGAACTGACAGTTTTCTTCTCGAGTGGAGATGGGAAAGTTGGGGAACTTCTTCAGTTGCAGCAAGGGTGTGAATGACCTTTTCGAGGTTCAAGAAGGAAGGTGTGATTTCCCTCCAGACGCTGCAGCAGGAAAGGGCCTCACTTCGCATGGAGGGTCCTCTTGGGATTCCTCTCCAGTCGGTGCTGGGTACTAACTCCTCATCGGGAGCTGAGGCCGGAACCTGAGGTTTCCTCTTCAGTGCTGACATGGACCTTGGGGTTCCTCTGGAGTCTCCACAGGGGAGTCAGGCCTCGTCTCCAGTGGAGACATGCACGTCTGCTTTCCTCCCGAGCTGTAGCAGCAGTCAGGCTTCCTGGCGAGTTGACACAGGGACCTGTGGCATTCCCTCGAGGTGCCACAGGGCTGTCAAACGTGCCACCATGGTGTGAGTCAATACTCAGGGTCACAGTCGAGGCAGTGCAGGGAAATCAGGTTTCTCTGGAGTGGACTGAGACATTTGGGGTACTTTTGGAATGGTGGCACTGCTCCTGGAGTTCCTCTCGACTTTCTTCTTGAGGGCACCTCCTCTTGAGATGCGACGGCAATGCCGGGAATACTTTCCCAACGAAGCAGGGAAAGGAACACTCATCTCGAGATTTGGCGGGACCCTCGGTGTTCCTCTCAAGTGAAGAGAGGTATGTCGGGGAACTTCTTGAATTGCAGCAAGCGTGTGAAGGATCCTTCCGAATTTCAAGAGGGAAGGTGTGATTTGCCTCGAGACGCCTCAGTGGAAAAGGGCTCATCTCGCCTGGAGGAGAGAATCTCCTGGATTTTCTAGAGTTGCAGCAGGTCCCTCTCGAGTTATAACGGGGACCACAAAGACCCGCTCGTGTGGCCTCAGGAAAGGCCAGTCGCCACGCGAGTTGCAGGGGGCCTCTCGGAATTCCTCTCCAGTCGGTGCCGGGTCCTAAGTCATCATCTGGAGCTGAGGCCCGACCCTGAGGTTTCCTCTAGAGTGCTGACATGGATCTTGGGGTTCCTCTGGAGTCTCCACAGAGGAGTCAGGCCTCGTCTCAAGTGGAGACATGCACGTCAGGTTTCCTCCTGAGCTGTAGCAGCAGTGTCAGGCTTCCCGACGTGATGACACAGGGATCTGTGGATTTCTCTCGAGGTGCCACAGGGATGTCACATGTGCCACCGTGGTGTGAGTTGATACTTGAAGTGACAGTCGAGGCAGGTCAGGGAAATCCTGTTCATCTGGAGTGGATTGAGACTTTTGGGGTTCTTTTGGAATTGTGGCATGACCCCTGGAGTTCCCCTCGGTTTTCTGGTTGAGAGCCCCTCCCCTCGAGATGTGACTGGAACGCCGGTAATCTTTTCCCAATGAAGCACGGAAAGGAACCCTCATCTCGAGCTGAGGAGGGCAAAAGGGCTCATCTTGTGTTGAGACGGGACCCTTGATACTCCTCTCGAGTAGAGACGGAGATGTCCGGGAATTTCCTGAGTTGCAGCAAGGGTGTGAAGGACCCTTTTGAGGATCAAGAGGGAATGTGTAATTTCCCTCAAGACGCCACAGCGGAAAAGGGTCTCATCTTGCCTGCAGGGGAGAATCTCCTGGTTTTTCTCGAGTGGTGCCAGGTTCCTTTCGAGTTACAATGGGGATCTCAGGGACCCGATCGTGTGGTCTCAGGAAAGGCCAGTCTCCATGCGAGTTGGGATGGGCCTCTCGGGATTCCTCTCCAGTCAGTGCCGGGTCGTAAGTCCTTTTCTGGAGGTGAGGCCAGAACCTGAGGTTTCCTCTCCAGTGCTGACATGGATCTTGGGGTTCCTCTGGAGTCTCCACAGGGGAGTCAGGCCTCGTCTCCAGTGGAGACATGCACGTCCGCTTTCCTCCCGAGCTGTAGCAGCAGTGTCAGGCTTCCCGTTGAGTTGACACAGGGATCTGTGGCTTTCCATTGAGGTGCCACAGCGCTGTCACACGTGCAACCATGGTGTGAGTCGATAGTCAGAGTGACAGGCGAGGCAGTGCAGGGAAATCAGGTTCCTCTGGAGTGGACTGAGACATTTGGGGTTTTTTGGAATGGTGGCAGGACCCCTGAAGTTCCTCTCGACTTTCCTGTGGAGAGCGCCTCCTCTGGGGATGCAATGGGAACGCCGGGAAACTTTTCCCGACGAAGCAGGGAAAGGAACCCTCATCTCGAGCTCAGGAGGGGTAAACTGAGCCCCTCTTGAGTTGTGGTGGGACCTTCGGTGTTCCTCTCGAGTGGAGACAGGCATGTCGGGGAACTTCTGGAGTTTCCTCAAGGGTGTCAAGGACCTTTTCGAGGCTCCAGAGGGAAGGTGGGATTTCTCTCGAGATGCCACAGCAGAAAAAGTTCTCATCTCTCCTGGAGGGGAGAATCTCCTGGTTTTTCGCGAGTTCCAGCAGGTTCCTGTCGAGTTACGATGGGGACCTCCTGGGCCCGCTCGTGTGGCCTCAGGAAAGGCCAATCTCCATGCGAGTTGCGAGAGGCCTCTAGGTATTCCTCTCCATTCGGTGCGGGGTCCTAGGTCCTCGTCTGGAGCTCAGGCCGGAACCTGAGATTTCCTCTCCAGTGCTGACATGGATCTTGGAATTCCTCTGGAGTCTCCACAGGGGGGTCAGGTCTTACTTGAGTGGAGACATGCAATTCCGTTTTCCTCCCGAGCTGTAGCAGCAGTGTCAGGCCTCCCGTGGTGTTTACACAGGGTGCCACAGGGCTGTCACACGTGCCACCACTGTATGAGTCGATATTCGAGGTGACAGTCTAGGCAGTGCAGGGAAATCAGGTTCATCTGGAGTGGACTGAGAAATTCAGGGGTCTTTTGGAATGGTGGTACGACCCCTGGAGTTCCTCTCGACTTTCTTGTTGAGAGCGCCTCCTCTTGAAATGCGACGAGAATGCCGGGAATCCTTTCCCGAGGAAGCACGGAAAGGAACCCTCATCTCGAGCTGAGGAGAGGAAAACGTGTTCCTCTTGAGTTGTGGCGAGACCCTTGGTGTTCCTCTCGAGTGCAGACGGGGATGTTTGGGAACTTTTTGATTTGCCTCAAGGGAGTCAAGGACCCTTTCAGGCTCAGGACGGAAGGTGGGATCTCTCGAGACACTGCAGCGGAACAGAGCCTCAGCTCGCATTGAGGGGAGAATTTCCAGGCTTTTCTCGAGTTGTGGCGGGGTTCCACTCGAGTTAGGACAGGGACATCAGGGACCCATTCGTGGGGCTTCAGGGAGGTCCAGTCTCCACCCGAGTCGCGAGGGGCCCCTCAGGATTCCACTGCTGTCGCTGCCAGTGCGAAGGACCTCATCTGGAGTTGAGGCCGGAACCTTAGGGTTCCTCTCCAGGGCTTACATGGATCTCGGGGTTCTTCTGTGGCATCCACAGGGGAATCAGGGCCTCGTCTCGTGTGGAGCCATGCATGTCCGCTCTCCTCTGGGGCCGGAAAAGCAGTGTCAGACTTCCTGTCGGGTTGACCATAGGGATCGGTGGCTTTCTCTCGAGGTGCCACAGGGCTGTCACACCTGCCATCGTGTTTTGAGTTGGTCCTCAGGGTGACTGTGGAGTCAGTGAAGGGGAGTCAGGTGTGTCTGGAGTGCACTGGGACATCGGAGGTCTTTTGAAATGGTGTCAAAAGACCCTGGAATTCCTCTCGAGTGTCAAGTGGAGAGAGCCTCCTCTTGAGGTGCGACGGGAATGCCGGGATTCCATCCCTGACGAAGCAGGAAAACGTACCCTCCTCTCGGGATAAGGAGGGAGAACAGTGGGCCTTCTTGAGCTGTGGGAGGATCCTCGGTGTTCCTCTCGAGTGCAGACGGGGATGTTGGGGAACTTTTTGATTTGCCTCAAGGGAGTCAAGGACCCTTTCAGGCTCAGGACGGAAGGTGGGATCTCTCGAGACACTGCAGCGGAACAGAGCCTCAGCTCGCATTGAGGGGAGAATTTCCAGGCTTTTCTCGAGTTGTGGCGGGGTTCCACTCGAGTTAGGACAGGGACATCAGGGACCCATTCGTGGGGCTTCAGGGAGGTCCAGTCTCCACCCGAGTCGCGAGGGGCCCCTCAGGATTCCACTGCAGTCGCTGCCAGTGCGAAGGACCTCATCTGGAGTTGAGGCCGGAACCTCAGGGTTCCTCTCCAGGGCTTACATGGATCTCGGGGTTCTTCTGTGGCATCCACAGGGGAATCAGGGCCTCGTCTCGTGTGGAGCCATGCATGTCCGCTCTCCTCTGGGGCCGGAAAAGCAGTGTCAGACTTCCTGTCGGGTTGACCATAGGGATCGGTGGCTTTCTCTCGAGGTGCCACAGGGCTGTCACACCTGCCATCGTGTTTTGAGTTGGTCCTCAGGGTGACTGTGGAGTCAGTGAAGGGGAGTCAGGTGTGTCTGGAGTGCACTGGGACATCGGAGGTCTTTTGAAATGGTGTCAAGACCCCTGGAATTCCTCTCGAGCGTCAAGTGGAGAGAGCCTCCTCTTGAGGTGCGACGGGAACGCCGGGATTCCATCCCTGACAAAGCAGGAAAACGTACCCTCCTCTCGGGATAAGGAGGGAGAACAGTGGGCCTTCTTGAGCTGTGGGAGGATCCTCGGTGTTCCTCTCGAGTGCAGACGGGGATGTCGGGGAACTTCTTGAGTTGCCTCAAGGGTGTCAAGGACACTTTCAGGGCTCAGGAGGGAAGGTGGGATTTCTCTCAAGACGCTGCAGTGGAAAAGGGCCTCAGCTCACATTGAGGGAGAATCTCCTGGTTTTTCAAGAGTTGCGGCGGGGTTCCTCTCAAATTGCAAAAGGGACTTCAGGGTTCCGCTCATGGGGCCTCATGGAGATCCAGTCTCCACCCAAGTCTCGAGGGACCATTTAGGATTCCTCTGCAGTAGCTACCAGGCGCGAGGTTCTCATCTGGAGTTGAGGCCGGAACCTCAGGGTTCCTCTCCAGGTCCGACATGTATCTCGGTGTTCGTCTGGGGCGTCCGAAGGGGAGTCAAGGCCTCGTCTCGTGTGGAGCCATGCAAGTCCAGTCTCTTCTCGAGCCGGAAAAGCAGTGTCGGTCTTCCTGTCGTATTGACCATAGGGATCGGTGGCTTTCTCTCGAGGCGCCACAGGGCTGTCACACCTGCCATCGTATTTTCAATCAGTCCTCGGGGTGACCGTCGAGGCATTGCAGGGGTGTCAGGTGTGTCTGAAGTTCACCGGGACATCGGTTTTCTTTTGAAGTGGTGGCAACACCCTGGAGTTTCCCTCGAGCGACAAGTGCAGACCGCCTCCGCTTGAGGTGCGACGGGAACGCTGGGATTACCTCCCCGACGAAGCAGGGAAATGGACCCTCCTCTCAGGATGAGGTGGGAGAACCAGGGCTCTTCTTGAGTTGAGGTGGGACCCTCGGTGTTCCTCTCGAGTGCAGACGGGGTTGTTGGGGAACTTCTTCAGTTACCTCAAGGGTGTAAAGGACCCTTTCGGGGCTCAGGAAGGAAGGTGGGATTTCTCTTGAGACACCGCAGTGGAAAAGGGCCTCAGCTCGCGTTGAGGGGAGAATCTCCTGGTTTTTATCGAGTTGCAGCAGGGTTCCTCTTGACTTACGATGGGGATCTCAGGGACCCGCTCGTGGGACCTCAGGCAGGTGCAGTCTCGACGCGAGTCGTGAGGGGCCCCTCGGGATTCCTCTGCAATCGCTGCTGGGGCTGAGGTCCTCATCTGGAGTTGAGAGCGGAACCTCAGGTTTCCTCTCCAGTGCCGACATGGATCTCGGGATTCCTCTGGTGGTTTCACAGGGGAGTCAGGCCTCTTCTCCTGTGGAGCCATGCAAGTATGCTCTCCTCTCGAGCCATAAAAGCAGTGTCAGGCTTCCTGTCGGGTTGACCATATGGATCGGTGGCTTTCTCTCGAGGTGCCACAGGGCTGTCACACCTGCCATCGTGTTTTGAGCAGGTCCTCGGGGTGACCGTCGAGTTAGTGCAGGGGAGTCATGGGTGTCTGGAGAGCACTGGGACATTGAGGGTCTTTTGAAATGGTGGCACGACACCTGGAGTTCCTCTCGAGCTTCAAGTGGAGACAAGTGCCTCTTGAGGTGCCATGGGAACGCTGGGAATCCCTCCCCGACGAAGCAGGGAAACAGATCCTCAATTCAGGATGAGGATGGAGAACTGGGGCTCTTCTTGAGTTGTGGCGGGACCCTCAGTGTTCCTCTCGAGTGCAGACGGGGATGTCTGGGAACGTCTTGAGTTGCCTCAAGGGTGTCAAGGACATTTTTGCGGCTCAGCAGGGAAGGTGGGATTTCTCTCGAGATGCTGCAGCCAAGAAGGGCCTCAGCTCATGTTCAGGGGTGAATCTTCTGGTTTTTCTCGTGTTGTGGTGGGGTTCCTTTCGAGTTATGACGGGGACCTCAGGGACCCGCACCTGGGGCCTCAGGACGTCCAGTCTCCACTCGAGTCGTGAGGGACCCCTCGGGATTCCTCTGCAGTCGCTGCTGGGGCCTAGGTCCTCATCTGGATTTGAGGCCAGAACCTCACGGTTCCTCACCAGGGCCTACATCGATCTTGGGGTTCCTCTGGGGCATCCACAGTGGAGACAGGCCTTGTCTCGTGTGAAGCCATGCCAATCCGTGCTCCTCTCGAGCCAGAAAACCAGTGGCAGGCTTCCTGTCGTGTTGACCTTAGGGATCGGTCGCTTTCTCTCGAGGCACCACAGGGCTGTCACACTGCCATCGTGTTTTGAGTCGGTCCTCAGGGTGACCGTCGAGTCAGTGCAGGGGAGTAAGGTGTGTCTGGAGTGCACTGGGACATGGGGGTTCTTTTAAATAGTGGCAAGATCCCTGGAGTTCCTCTCGAGTGTCAAGTGGGAACGCCTCCTCTTGAGGTGCAACGGGAACACCGGGATTCCCTCCCCAACGATGCATGGAACCGGACCCTCATCTCGGGATGATGATGGAGAACCGAGGAACCTCTTGAGTTGTGGTGGGACCATCGTTGTTCCTCTCGAGGGCAGACGGGGATGTTGGGGAACTTCTTGAGTTGTCTCAAGGGTTTCAAAGACGCTTTCGGGGCTCAGGAGTGAAGGTGGGATTTGTCTCGAGATGCCGCAATGGAAAAGGGCCTCAGGTAGCGTTGAGGGGAGAATCTCCTGGTTTTTCTCTATTTGTGGCGGGCTTCCTCTCGACTAACGACGGGGACATCAGGGACCCTCTTGTGGGGCCTCAGGGATGTTCAGTCTCCACGTGAGTCTCGAGGGTCACCACGGCATTCCTCTGCAGTCGCTGCTGGGGCCGAGGTCCTCATCTGGAGTTCAGCCCGGAAACACAGGTTTCCTCTCCAGGGCCAACATGGATCTCGGAGTTTCTCTGGGGCATCCACACGGGAGGCAGGCCTCATCTGGTGTGAAACCATGCAAGCCCGCTCTCCTCTCGAGCCAGAAAAGCAGTGTCAGGCTTCCTGTCCGGTTAACCATAGGGATCAGTGGCTTTCTCTCGAAGTGCCACGGGGCTGTCACATATTGCATCGTGTTTTGCGTCGGTTCTCTGAGTGACCATAACATCAGAACAGGGGTGTCAGTTGTGTCTGGAGTGCACTGGGACATCGGGGGTCTTTTGAAATGGTGGCACGACCCCTGGAGTTCCTCTCGAGCGTCAAGCAGAGACTGTCTCCTCTTGAGGTGCGACGGGAATGCCAGGATTTCCTCCATGACAAAACAGGGAAACGGTCCATCCTCTCTGGGTGAGGAGGGAGAACCGGGGCTCTTCTTTAGTTGTGGCGGGACCCTCGGTGTTCCTCTCGAGTGCAGATGGGTATTTTGGTGAACTTCTTGAGTCGCCTCAAGGGTGTCAAGGACACTTTCGTGGCTCAGGAGGAAAGGTGGGTTTTCTCTCGCGATGCCCAAGCGGAAAAGGGATTCAGCTCGTGTTGAGGGGAGAAGCTCCTGGTTATTCTCGAGTTGGCAGGGTGTTCCACTCGAGTTACAAAGGGGACGACAGGGACCCACTCGTGGGGCCTCAGAGAGGTCCAGTCTCCTCGTGAGTCGCGAGGGCCCCCTCGGGGTTCTTCCGCAGTCGCTCCTGGGGCCAAGGCCCTCATCTGAAGTTGAGGCTGGCCCCTCAGGTTTCCTCTCCAGGGCCGACATGGATTTCAGGGTTCCTCTGGTGGTTCCACAGGGGAGTCAGGCCTCGTCTCGTGTGGAGCCATGCAAGTCCGCTCTCCTCTCGAGCCGGAGAAGCAGTGTCAGGCTTTCTCTTGGGTTGACAATAGGGTTTGTTGGCTTTCTCTAGAGACGCCACAGGGCTGTCACACCTGCCATCGTGTTTTGAGCAGGTCCTTGGGGTGACCATCGAGTTAGTACAGGGGAGTCAGGGGTGTCTGGAGAGCACTGGGATATTGGGGGTCTTTTGAAATGGTGGCACGGCACCTGGAGTTCCTGTCGAGCGTCAAGTGGAGACCGCCTCCTCTTGAGGTGTGAAGGGAACGCTGGGATTCCCTCCCCGACAATGCAAGGAACCGTACCCTCCTCTCAGGATGAGGAGGGAGAACCGGGACCCTTCTTGAGTTGTGGGACCCTTGTTCCTCTTGAGGGCCGACGGGGATGTCAGGGAACTTCTTGAATTTCCTCAAGGGTGTCAAGGACCCTTTCGGGGCTCAGGAGGGAAGGTGGGATTTCTCTCGAGACGCCGCAGTAGAAAAGGGCCTCAGCTCGGGTTGAGGGGAGAATATTCTGGTTGTTCTCGAGTTACGATGGGGACCTCAGGGACCCACTCGCGGGGCCTAAGGGCGGTCTAGTCTCCATGAGTTTCGCGAGAGGCCACTCGAGATTCCTCTGCTGATGCTGTGGAGGTCGAGGTACACATCTGGATTTGATGCCGGAATCTCAGGGTTCCTCTCCAGCACCGACATGGATCTCGGGATTCCTCTGGGGAGTCCACAGGGGAGTCAGGCCTCGTCTCGTGTGGAGCCATGCAAGTCCGCTGTCCTCTCTAGCTAGAAAAGCAGTGTCAGGCTTCCTGTCGTGTTGACCATAGGGATTGGTGGCTTTCTCTCGAGGCACCACAGTGCTGTCACACCTGCCATCGTGTTTTGTGTCGGTCCTCGCAGTGACCGTCGAGTCAGTGCAACGGAGTTAGGTATGTCTGGGGTGCACTGGGACATTGGGGGTCTTTTGAAATGGCACGACCCCTGGAGTTCCTCTCGAGTGTCAAGTGGAGACTGCCTCCTCTTGAGATGCGGTGGGAACACTGGGATTCCCTCCCAACGAAGCAGGAAAAGGGACTCTCTTCTCGAGATGAGGTGGGAGAACCTGGGCTTTTTTTGAGTTGTGTTGGGACCCTCGGTGTTCCTCTTGAGTGCAGACGGGGATATTGGGGAACTTCCTGAGTTACCTCAAGAGTGTCAAGGACCTTTTCGGGACTCAGGAGGGAAGGTGGGATTTCACTCGAGACCTCGCAGTGGAAAAGGGCCTCAGCTCGCATTGAGGGGAGAATCTCCTGGTTTTTCTTGCGTTGCGGTGGGGTTCTTCTCGAATTATGACAGGGACCTCAGCGTTCTGCTCGTGGGGCCTCAGGGACATCCAGCCTCCACGCGGCTCTCAAGGGGCCTCTTAGGATTCCTCTGCAGTCGCTGCCGGTGCCGAGGTTCTCATCTGGAGTTGAGGCCAGAACCTCAGGGTTCCTCTCCAGGGCCGACATGGATTTTGGGGTTCCTCTGGGACCACCAAAGGGGAATCAAGGCCTCATCTCGTGTGGAGCCATGCAAGTCCACTCTCCTCTCGAGCCGGAAAAAGTGTCAGGCTTCCTGTCATGTTGACCATAGGGATAGGTGGCTTTCTCTTGAGGTGCCACAGGGCTGTCACACCTGCCATCGTATTTTGAGTCGGTCCTCATGGTGACCATCGAGTCATTGCAGGGGTGTTGTGTCTGGAGTTCACTGGGACATTGGTTTTCTTCTGAAGTGATGGCAACATCCTGGAATTTCCCTCGAGCGACAAGTGAAGACCACCTCCTCTTGAGTTGCGACGGGAACGCCAGGATTCCCCCCGGACCAAGCAAGGAAACAGACCCTCCTTTCAGGATGAGGAGGGAGAACCAGGGCTCTTCTTGAATTGTGGCGAGACCCTCGGTGTTCCTCTCGAGTGCAGATGGGGATTTCAGGATCTTCTTGAGTTTCCTCAAGGGTGTCAAGGACACTTTCAAGGCTCAGGAGGGAAGGTGAGATTTCTCTTGAGATGCCACAGGGGAAAAGGGCCTCAACTCGCGTTGATGGGAGAATCTCCTAGTTGTTCTCGAGTTGCGGTGTGGTTCCTCTCGAGATAAGATGGGGACCTCAGGGACCCTATCATGGGGCCTCAGGGAGGTCCAGTCTCCATGCGAGTCATGAGAGGCCGCTCAGGATTCCTCTGCAATTGCTGCCAGGGCAGTGGTCCTCATCTGGATTTGAGGCCAGAACCTCAGGGTTCTTCTCCAGGGCCGACATGGATCTGGGGGTTCCTCTGGGGCGTCCTCAGGGGAGTCAGGCCTCGTCTCGTGTGGAGCCATGCAAATCCGCTCTTCTCTCGAGCCAGAAAAGCAGTGTCAGGCTTCCTGTTATGTTGACCATAGGGATCAGTTGCTTTCTCTCGAGGCGCCACAGTGCTGTCACAGCAGCCATCGTGTTTTGTGTCGGTCCTCAGGGTGACCATCAAGCCAGTGCAGGAGATTCAGGTGTGTCTGGAGTGCACTGGGACATCGGGGGTCATTTCAAATTGTGGCACAACCCCTGACGTTACTCTCGAGTGTCAAGAGGAGACTGCCTCCTCTTGAAGTGAGATGGGAACACCGAGATTCCCTCCCCACGAGGCAGGGAAACGGATCTTCCTCTCGGGATGAGGAGGGAGAATGGGGGCTCTTCTTGAGTTGTTGCGGGACCCTCGGTGTTCCTCCCGAGTGCAGACGGGGATAGCGGGTAACTTTTTGAGTTGTCTCAAGGGTGTCAAGGAGCCTTTCGAGGCTCAGCAGGGAACGTGGGATTTCTCTCAAGACACTGCAGCAGAAAAGGGCCTCAGCGTGCGTTGAGGGGAGAATCTCATGGTTTTTCTCGAGTTGCGGTGGGGTTCCTCTCGAGTTACGACAGGGACCTCAAGGACCCGCTCCTGGGGCCTCAGGGAGGTTCAGTCTCCACGCGAGTCTCGTGGGGCCCCTCAGGATTCCTCTGTAGTCCCTTCTGGGGCCGAGGTCCTCATCTGGAGTTGAGGCTGGAACCTCAGGGTTCCTCTCCAGGGCCTACATGGATCTCAGGGTTCCTCTAGGGAATCCACTTGGAAGTCAATGTCTCGTCTCGTGTGGAGCCATGCAAGTTCACTGTACTCTCGAGCCAGAAAGGCACTGTCAGGTTTCCTGTCGGGTTGACCTTAGGGATCGGTGGCTTTCTCTCGAGGTGCCACGGGGCTGTCACACCTGCCATCAGGTTCGGAGTTGGTCCTCGGGGTGACCGTCGAGTCAGTGCAGGGGAGTCAGGTGTGTCTGCAGTGCACTGGGACATCAGGGGTCTTTTGAAATGGTGGCTCAACCTCTGGAGTTCCTCTCAAGCGTCAAGTGGAGACCGCCTTCTCTTGAGGTGCGATGGGAACACCAAGATTCCCTCCCCGACGAAGCAGGGAAAAGGAACCAACTCTCGGGATGAGGACGGAGAATCTGGGCTCATCTTGAGTTGTGGCGGGACTCTCAGTGTTCCTCTCGAGTGCAGACAGGGATGTCGGGGAACTTCTTGAATTGCCTCAAGGGTGTCAAGGACCCTTTCAGGGCTCAGGAGGGAAGGTGGGATTTCTCTTGAGACCTTGCAGCCAAGAAGGGCCTCAGCTCGCGTTCTGGGGAGAATCTGTTTTTTCTCGAGTTGCAGCGAGGTTCCTCTCAAGTTACAACTGGGACCTCAGGGACCCGCTGCTGGGGCCTCAGGGAGGTCCAGTCTCCAGCCGAGTCCCGAGGGGCCCCTCGGGATTCCTCTGCAGTCTCTGCCGGGGATGAATTCCTCACCTGGAGTGGAGGCCAGAACCTCTGGTTTCGTCTCCATGGCCAACAAAGATCTCCAGGTTCCTCTGGGGCGTCCACAGTGAATCAGGGCCTTGTCTCGTGTGGAGCCAGGCAAGTAGGCTCTCCTATCGAACCAGAAAAACAGTGTCAGGTTTCCTGTTGGGTTGACCATAGGGATCGGTGGCTTTCTCTCGAGGCGCCACAAGGCTGTCACACCTGCCATCGTGTTTTGAGCAGGTCCTCGGGGTGACCGTCGAGTTAGTGCAGGGGAGTCATGAGTGTCTGGAGTGCACTGGGACATTGGGGATCTTTTGAAATGTTGACACCAACCCTGGAGTTCCTCTCGAGCTTCAAGTGGAGACCGGCGCCTCTTGAGGTGCCATGGGAATGCTGGGAATCTCTCCCTGACGAAGCAGGGAAACAGACCCTCAACTCGGGATGAGGATGGAGAACTGGGGCTCTTCTTGAGTTGTGGCGGGACCCTCAGTGTTCCTCTCGAGTGCAGACGGGGATGTCTGGGAACGTCTTGAGTTGCCTCATGCGTGTCAAGGACATTTTTGCAGCTCAGCAGGGAAGGTGGGATTTCTCTCAAGACACCGCAATGGAAAAGGGCCTCAGCTCGTGTTGAGGGGAGAACCTCATGGTTTTTCTCGAGTTGCGGCGGGGTTCCTCTCGAGTTACGACAGGGACCTCAGGGACCCGCTCATGGGGCCTCAGGGAGGTCCAGTCTACACGTGAGTCGCGAGGGGCCCCTTGGGATTCCTCTGTAGTCGCTGCCAGGGACGAGGTCCTCATCTGGAGTTGAGGCCAGAAACTCAGGTTTCGTCTCCAGGGCAGACATGAATCTCGGGGTTCCTGTGGGGCGTCAACAGGGAAGTCAGGGCCTCATCTCGTGTGCAGCCATGCAAGTCTTCTCTCCTCTCGAGCCAGAAAGGGAGTGTCAGGTTTCCTGTTGGGTTGACCATAGGGATCGGTGGCTTTCTCTTGAGGTGCCACAGGGCTGTCACACCTGCCATCGTGTTTTGAGTCGGTCCTCGGGGTGACCATCGAGTCAGTGCAGGGTAGTCAGGTGTGTCTGGAGTGCACTGGGACATCGGGGGTCATTTCAAATGGTGGCATGACCCCTGGCGTTGCTCTCGAGTGTCAAGAGGAGACCGCCTCCTCTTGAGGTGAGATGGGAACGCCGAGATTCCCTCCCTGACGAGGCAGGGAAACGGATCCTCTTCTCGGGTTGAGGATGGAGAACTGGGGCTCTTCTTGAGTTGTGGCGGGAACCTCAGTGTTCCTCTCGAGTGCAGACGGGGATGTCGGGGAACTTCTTGAGTTGACTCAATGATGTCAAGGAAACTTTCAGGGCTCAGGAGGGAAGGTGGGATTTCTCTTGACACGACGCAGCAGAAAGGACCTCAGCTCTCATTGAGGGGAGAATCTCCTGGTTTTTCTCGAGTTGCGCCGGGGTTCCTCTGGAGTTACAACGGAGACCTCAGGGACCCGCTCGTGGGGCCTCAGGGAGGTCCAGTCTCCACGCGAGTTGCGAGGGCCCCCTCAGGATTTCTTTGCAGTCGCTGCCAGGGATGAGGTCCTCATCTTGATTGAGTCTGAAACCTAAGGTTTCCTCGCCAGGACCGACATGGGTCTCGGGGTTCCTCTGGGGCTTCCACATGGGAGTCAGTCCTCATCTCGTGTGGAGCCATGCAAGTCTGCTCTACTCTCGAGCCGGAAAAGCAGTGTCAGGCTTCCTGTCGGGCTGACCATAGGGATCAGTGGCTTTCTCTTGAGGCGCCACAGGGCTGTCACACCTACCATCGTGTTTTGAGTCGGTCCTGGAGGTGACCGTCGAATCACTGCATGGTATTCAGGTGTGTCTGGAGTGCACTGGGACATCGGGGATCTTTTGAAATGGTGGCACGACCCATGGACTTCCTCTCAAGTGTCAAGTGGAGACGGCCTCCACTTGAGGTGCGACGGGAATGCCGCGATTCCCTCCCCGAGGAAGCAGGGAAATGGACCCTCCTCTCAGGATGATGAGGGAAAACCGGGGCTCTTCTTGATTTGTGACAGTACCCTCGGTGTTCCTCTCGAGTGCAAACGGGGATGTCGGGGAACTTCTTGAGTTGCTTTAAGGGTGTCAAGGACCCTTTCGAGGCTCAGGAGGGAAGGTGGGATTTCTCTCAAGATGACGCAGTGGAAAGCTCGCATTGAGGAGAGAATCTACTGGTTTTTCCCGTGTTGGGTGGGGTTCCTCTGGAGTTACGACGGAGACCTCAGGGACCCGCTCATGGTTCCTCAAGGAGGTCCAGTCTATGCGAGTCGCGAGGGGCCCCTTAGGATTCCTCTGCAGTCGCTGCTGGGGCCGAAGTCCTCACCTGGAGTTGAGGCCGGAATCTCAGGTTTCCTCTTCAGGGCAGACATGGACCTCGGGGTTCCTCTGGGGCATCCACAGGGGAGTCAGGGCCTTGTCTTGTGTGGAGCCATGCAAGTCCACTCTCCTCTCGAGCCGAGAAAAGCAGTGTCAGGCTTCCTGTCGGGTTAACCATAGGGATCGGTGGCTTTCTCTCGAAGCGCCACAGTGCTGTCATACCTGCCATCGTGTTTGAACTCGGTCCTCAGGGTGACTGTCGAGTCACTGCAGGGTAGTCAGGTGTGTCTGGAGTGCACTGGGACATCGGGGGTCTTTTGAAATGGTGGCACAACCCCTGGAGTTCCTCTCGAGCGTCAAGTGGAGACTGCCTCCTCTTGAGGTGCAACGGGAACACCTGGATTCCCTCCCCGACGAAGCAGGGAAACGGACCCTCCTCTCGGGATGAGGAGGGAGAACCTGAGCTCTTCTCGTGTTGTGGTGAGACCCTCAGTGTCCCTCTCGAGTGCAGACGGGGATGTCGGGGAACTTCTTGAGTTGCCTCAAGGGTGTCAAGGACCCTTTCGGGGCTCAGGAGGGAAGGTGGGATTTCTCTCGAGAGGCCGCAGTGGAAAAAGCCTCATCTCGCGTTGAGGGGAGAACCTCTTGGTTTTTCTCGAGTTGTGGTGAGGTTCCTCTCGAGTTAGGTCGGGGACCTCAGGGACCCACTGGTGGGGCCTCAGGGAAATCCAGTCTCTACGCGAGTTGCAAGGGGCCCCTCGGGAATCCTCTGCAGTCACTGCTGGGGCCCGAGGTCCTCATGTGGAGTTGAGGCCAGAACCTCAGAGATCCTGTCCAGAACCGACATGAATCCCGAGGTTCCTCTGGGGCTTCCACAGGGGAGTCAGGGTAGCGTCTCGTGTGGAGCCATGCATGTCCGCTCTTCTCTCGAGCCCGAAAAGCAATGTCAGGCTTCATGTCGGGTTGATCATAGGGATCAATTGTTTTCTCTCGAGGCGCCGCAGTTCTGTCACCCCTGCCATGCCATCGTGTTTGGAGTTGGTCCTCGGAATGACCGTCGAGTCAGTGCAGAGGAGTCCACAGTGTCTGGAGTGTACTGGGACTTCGGGGGTCTTTTGAAATGGTGTCACGACCCCTGGAGTTCCTCTCTAGCATCAAGTGGAGACTGCCTCCTCTTGAGGTGCGACGAGAACAGCGGGATTCCGTTCCCGACAAAGCAGGGAAATGGGCCCTCCTCTTGTGATGAGGTCGTTGAACCGGGGTTCTTATTGAGTTCTGGTGGTATCCTCGGTGTTCCTCTTGAGTGCAGACGGGGATGTCGGGGAACTTCTTGAGTTGCCTCAAGTGCTTTAAGGACCTTTTCGGGGCTCAGGAGGGAAGGTGGGATTTCTCTCGAGACGCCGCAGCAGAAAAGGTCCTCAGCTCGCGTTGAGGGCAGAATCTCCTGTTTTTTCTCGATTTGCTGTGGGATTCCTCTCAAGTTATGACGGGGACACTGGGAGCCGCTCATGGGGCCTCAGGGAGGTCCAGTCTCCATGCGAGTCGCGAGCAGCCCCTCGGGATTCCTCTGCAGTCGCTGCCGGGACCGAGGTCCTTATCTGGAGTTAAGGCCGGAACCTCAGTGTTCCCTTCCATGGTCGACAAGGATCTCGGGGTTCCTCTTGGGCGTCCACAGGTGAGTCAGGTCTCCTCTCGTGTGGAGTCATGCACGTCCGATCTCCTCTCAAGCCAGAAAAGCAGTGTCAGGCTTCCTGTCTCGTTGAACAAAAGGATCCATGGCTTTCTCTCGAGGAGCCACAGGGCTGTCACACCTGCCATTGTGTTTTGATTTGGTCGTTGGGGTGACCGTCGAGTCAGTGCACTGAGTCAGGTGTGTCTGGAGTGCACTGGGACATCGGGGATCTTTTGAAATCGTGGCACGACCCCTGGAGTTCCTCTCGAGTATCAAGTGAGACCACCTCTTCCTGAGGTGAGATCGGAATGCCGGGATTCCTTTCCCCAATGAAGCAGGGATACGGACCCTCCTCTCGGAGTAGCAGGGGAAACAGGGGCTCTTCCTGAGTTGTTGCAGGACCCTTGGTGTTCCTCTCGGCTGGAGACGGGTACGTCGGGGAACTTCTTGGGTTGCCACAAGGGTGTCAAGGACCCTTTCGAGGATATAGAGTGAAGGTGGGATTTCTCTCGAGATGACGCAGCAGAAAACGGCCTCATCTCGCTTTGAGGGAAGAATCTCCTGCTTTTCCTCGAGTTGCGGAAGCAAAATTGGGGTCCCTCTCCAGTTACGACAGGGACCTCTGAGACCCGCTCGTCGGGGCCTCAGGAACGTCCAGTCTCCATGGGAGGGACGAGGGGCCTCTCAGGGTTCCTCTGCAGTCCTGCCGGTGCCGAGGCCCTCATCTGGTGTTGAGGCCGGAAACTCTGGGTTCCTCTCCGGTACCAATATGGATCTCGGGGTTCCTCTGGGGTTTCCACAGGGAAGTCAGGCCTCGTCCCGTGTGGAGGCATGCATGGACCGCTCCTCTCATGCTGGAAAGGCAAAGTCAGGCTTCATGTCGGGTTAACATAGGGATTGCTGGCTTTCTCTCTAGGTGCCACAGGGCTGTCACACCCACCATAGTGTTTTGAGTCAGTCCTCGGGGTGACCGTCGAGTCAGTTGCAGGGGAGTCAAGTGTATCTGGAGTGCATTGGGATATCCAGGTCTTTTGAAATGGTGGCACGACCCTTGGA